>JAHWXV010463799.1:0-11778 GCA_024586415.1 Phrixothrix hirtus | reverse complement strand
TATTAAAAAGTTTTAAAGGTTTTTACTAATTTTTATTATGTAAGTACTAATCAATTAAATTAAGTTGTTTCAAAATTCAATTGCTCGGTAACTCGTAGCTTAAATTTAAAAAACTAAACGTCGTTTTACAGAGAATTTAATGCTGTTTCAAATGTTGTATCGCAACATAGCCTCTGCCATTTAAAAAAATTAGAGTAGAAGTCGCCCCCGCTAAGGGGTTGAAGTTATAGGGATGAAATTATTGGGAAAAATGTCCCCTTAAAAATAAATGTATACAGGTTCAAGCGTTTTTTTAAATTTTCACACACAAAGCCGTACACCTTGATGGGTCCTTTTTGGTGGGCCACCCTGTATATATATATATGTGTATATATATATATATATATATGTATATATATATATATGTATATATATATATATATATATATATAAATTCGGCTAATAAGGATAGTAAATTTTAACTGAAAATGCACTCATTCTTCCTGCCATAACGTTGTTTATTTGTACTAGGGATGTGAAGCCATTCTTTTTTATAAATTTTTAAATGGCAAAGATACACGTGTGTAAACGGTTAAATACTGAAATATTTACTTGCTCCAAATAAAAACGATCTGCAAAAAATTATTCCAGTTTTTTCAAGGTCATTATTTACAACATATTTATTTAATTTAGAATGGTTTATTTAATAAACTTACTAAACGGGATTTGTTTGATATTTTGATCTATCGCTTATTATAAACAAACAGGTTTTAATTTTGAGCGATGACATAAGATTTACTCCATTTCTTTACGGTTCAGAGGGTATCTAATCCTCCGTTTTGTTAGCTAATTACCTTGAATAATAGCGTTAAGAAGGCCAGGCTAATAATCTCTCCATATTTGTGACTGTATAAAGAGAGCCCAGGGAATTGGAAAAAATTGTTAAGATATTATTGTTATTTGAAAAAATAGGAAGGCAAAGTAGAATAGAATATGCAGGATGTAGAAAAAAGTCTAATAATTTATTTTCTAAAATACTTTGTTTTCGGTCCAAAACGGTATTTGAAATAGATAAGTTAATTTAGGTTACTGAAAGAGTTTTAAGCTTATTCTATTGATAAATGAATATGCATTATTTAAGTAGTTTTATAAAACATTATGAAACAAACGTAGTACAAAATATGCGTTTAAATTAAATTTCACAAAAGGATTTAAATATTTAAGTGTTAACCTTTCTTATCTATTTACTAGAAAAGCCGATATGCCTATTTCTTAATTCACAATAGAATTAATGTCGCATTTGGTATATAAACGTCATATAATTGAAGTAGTAGGCAATTCGAAAGCAATCATCTTTCAGGAGAATATTTTGAAGCTTTAAATATCCGTTTTGTTGGTATGTACTTATTAAAATTTTAGATTTACAAAATATTCCTCAACTATGAATTTTGAAAAAGCCAAACTAAAATATAAGGTTATCTTAAAAACTACTTTTTTTGCAAAACAGGAATGCATTAACTAAACGTGTACTTGTTTTTTACTTGTATTCAAGTGAATGATTTAAGAAGTATATAGTAAATATTCTTGCAGTGGTTTATGGTTTACTTAATATGTTACGTAATAACAATTCTAATATATAAAACAAAATCTTTATTTATAAAATGAAAATAACAACACAAACCAAGGAATATCTAAAATAGTAAAACAGCATTTTAAAAGAGTTCTGGAAATACATAAACTGGTAATAATGTCGTTGTGTTTAAAATATATTTTTTTCAAATATTATAATTTTCTATATATTTGTTGTATTAACTTTTCTAATTAACATGGGGAGTTTGCTACTCGATTATACTATTTTTCTTAAATAAATTTCGTAGGAACCAAGTGCGAAGATTCTGACTCAGAAAGCTGTTTTGATTTGAAGGTTTGTGCCGGATATAGCACAATTTGTCTTGAACTTCAGGTAAAATGTATGTTAAAATTCTGCTCTATTTTAAATAATCATAATTTTAGGTTTTTTGCTCTAATTTATTATAAATCATTATTTACCATATGTCGATCAAAGCCATTGTGATATTTCAATCTAACCAGTTAACTGCGGAATTTATTTTTAAAGTCCCTCACGAGGTGTGTAATTAAAATCAAGCGATGACGAGTATACACGTCGAACTCAATACAAATGGTTCCATAACAAATTTTAAGAAAAAATCAAAGTAAAACGATAAGGATTATATTTTTATTGGTTAAAAAATTAACAGTATATTCTTGAAAAAGATATTGTTGGAAACTTACAAATTGCTAAAATATAATAAACCTCATAGACACGAACAAATATAGAAAAAAATTAGACAATTCAGCCAGTTTGTATAAAAGTTGCTTTATAACAACGCGATACTGCATTTTGTTTAGTTGAAATAAGCCCAAACCTCGAAGAATCAACTAAAACACTATGCGTATGGTGTAATAACAGTAGTAAACCTGAATCTATAGTTCAGTGATAAATAAAGTGCCATTAAAGACTAATAAATGACATACAATTAATGAAAGAACTAAATCCGTTATTATAATAAAAATTATATGTGACATTTTAAATACCGAATAAATTAGTTTTAAAACTTAATATTATGGGAACTAGAATTGTAATATAAATAAAATTGTAAAAATACAATAATTATAAGAGATCTAAATAGCAAATAAATGAAAATAAATTCTTAAAAAAATGTAAACCTGTGTATGAATTAAACAAAGTCAGGTAAAGATAACTTGGCTTATTAACGCAAAAGAGGTTTGATTCGTCTTTCTTTAAAAAAATCCCAACCTTAGTGTTGTATTTTATTCTAAGTAAACTTCCTACCGTTTGCTTTATCTATGAACCGAGGCAATTACATCTTTTCATGTTTGGCCTGTTTAACGAAACAGTTTGCCCAACTCTATTTAGAATTCCTACACTGACGTTAATACGGGTAATCGACTAAAGAAGAAAGACCCTGACTGAAAATACACAATTTTGTGATAATTGTACATACCAAATTCATATTCTATTCTGTACCCAAAGGAAGCAGCATATTTTGTAGTTGCTGAGTTAGAACTTTAAGGAAACTGCCGAATTGTAATTATAGAAGCAGTCTACAAGTATAGCGGAGATAAATTGCAATTTCTGACATGTGCAATCATACAGATATCATGTTCACAAAATAAGAATTTCATTTAGCTATTTTTGGCAAAATCAAAATTTTTATTTGTGTATCTTTTGGTTGCTGCCATGTATCCTCTTTGATGATCTGCACATGGCTTTGTGACGTGATAAGATTACTTATCTAAAAGTATGTCGTAAGTAAATAAACAAAATAATATCGCAAGCGCAGTAGGCCCGGAGTAAGGTTGTCGTATGGGTAATATGTTGCTGAAAAAGTATTGCGCAGTGCGCACGAGCAAATTTGATTAAAAAGCTTAAAATCATGCAATAGTATCATAGACATTATGTTAAGGCGCCATGAATTTTATACTTTGCGTAAAATACTTGTTAAGATATGCTATCAACGCCGCTGTACTCAAAAATTGAACAGAAGTAACAGCGTGGTTACCTAAACCTGAAAATATTGTCCAAAACAGAAAACTGAAAGCAAAAAATTATTAAAATAGAACTTTAGATAACAAATTCTTTCTTTGAAAATATAGTAAAAATATACGTGCCAAAGAATTCAAATCGTAGTCAATCACAGCTGCAAAAGCGACAAAAGTTTAGAAAAGGGTTAAATGTAATGTCGGTTTCTGTTGACGTATTGTTGAAGGCATTCAGGAAAATGGGTCTTCACTTTTTCCTTCAGTTCTCTGTTAATTTGGGTGATTTATTGGAGGCTTGCTTCTTTCAATACATCTACTGTACGGGCTTATCCTCGTAGATACGTACCTTGAGGTACTCTTAAAAAATCAAATGTAGGCAAGTCAGGGAACCTAGAGGGCCATAAAACGTCACCAAATCTCGAAATTATACGATTGGGAAACTCACAGATAAAATGGTGTTCACCATCTCAGTGTAACACTCAAATGTTATGGTAACGGTAACCCATTTTGTCAACGACGCCAAACTTTTCCAACGTACATCAAACTGGTTATTCAGTAGCCCAATACCGACAATTTGTTTGTTGACGGCCCCATTAAGGCGCAAATTGACTTCACCAATAATTGCTACCATGGTGTTTTCATTCTGTTCATAAAGTACAAGCATCTCCTGTTCAAAATTAAATCATTGCGGATAATTCCTTACATTCAATTCCTGCATAATCACTAACTTGAATGGGCGAAAATGTAATTATTCTTGGAAAATTCGCCTTACAGTACAGTGCAGCTGAATATCTCTGAGCGGCCTGGGTTTTGCAACATCGCTTTTAACGCAGAGTACGTTGGGCAGCTTTTTTTCATGATTAAGCTTTCTGTTCGAAGATTGTTAACCAAACGTAAAATTGTGTCACGAGCGTGAACAGTAATTTCCGTGAATATTGAATATGCGACAAAACCGACGTTAAACTGTGGTCGCTGAATCGCTCACTTATAATTAAACAATCATGTGTATGCCTTCCTGTAAGCCCTGAGATAAATTCAGCAAATTACAGAAGATATACATGACGGAGTTTTCTTCACGTATAGAATCCAGACACAAACGTACAGCCCCCACGTCTGTGCCTACTTTTATAAAAAGAGAAGGTATTTAATAATCATATTACAAACAACTGTTACAAACTAACGGCTTTTACGATCAGTTATACAGAATTTTTGTTTATTATAAACAGCAGTATTTTTCGTAACAAAAACTAAATGCTTGAAATGAATATTACGATAATAGCGTTGCAGATAGCTCAACAAATGCGACATTGCCAGAGAGAAAGGATGAAAAAGCAGTTACTCTACCAACTTCTGAATTTAAACAGTAATGGCTGAAGGATATCCTAGAATTTAGGGTGCCTAACAACCAAAATCGACACGACAGCAATTAATGAACTTAATGAATACTGACACACAATTTTTGCAACTTGAACCGTTATTAAATAATAGATAGAGAATTGTTACATTATTTCACATACGGCCTGCAACAAATCTTGACAAGAGTTGGCTATTTTCCAGAAGGCAAGGTACGATAAACTTCAACCGTTTACAACGTCCTCTCAAGGGCGAAATATTTAAATATTTTATTTGTATAATTTCAATGAATTTGCGCGTAAATAGCGTGTGCCATTAGGTGATAAAATATTGCTTAGCTCCGACTTTTCTTGAGAATCCTTAATGTGCCGATGTTACGAATTTATTTAATAAAAAATGCAACAAAGTTTCCGATATAATATCTTCAGTCTATAATCAAAATTAAAACCAATTTATGCAATTTTAGAAATTAAAATTTAACACTACATTTCGAAGTTAATTGATTATATACAGGGTAAATACAAAAATTTGTGTTTAAGTACCAATGTTTGTAAAAATTTTGGAAATTACTATAACATCGTATGCTAACGTTACATCATAACAAACTAACCTAATTTTAATGCTAGTATTTTTTATATTTTAAGATTTTGCCAAAGAGCCAAGATAATACTTGATAGAATTAGAAACGGAGCGCATGGGGTTGATGTTATTGAACTTAATAGAAAATCGAAGATGAAAACGATTCCGGCGTAAAACTTTAAAATTGAAATCAAATTCAATAGAAACTAATTTTTCGTCGATAATTGACAGTTAGTTGATATTTCTGGGAGATATTTACATAAATGGAATTTTTGAAAACTAAAAATAATTTTAGTGACTTATTCATTGGGAACACATGGATTATTATTATTTATAAATTTAACGAAAAGACACAGGAGTAAATTTAGTTATCAAACTTCTCTATTCTGATTAAGATAGCGTTTTATTTAAAGAAGTTTAAAAAAATTCATGCGAATAAAACGAATATAATGACCTTTCAATTAACTTATTTACAAAAAGATCAGGAAGCAGGACTATATTTTAAAAATAATCAAAAAGTATGGGACACCATGAACTCAATCCGTGCTAAAATAGACATATTGCATGTCTAAATTTAACTCTTTATCAAAAGAGGTTATAGATCAAGTTATTAATAAAATTGGTTATATTTTCTGTGTATAGTTAAAGAAATTCCAAAAAAACGAAGTTTAATATTGCTTAATTTCTGAAAAACGCTAATGGAAACGCTTTGGTATATAAAGGTTATTTTTCTATGAATATATTTTTTATTCATAAAAGGAAGCCAATTTCTGTTTGGTAAAATATATAAAAGCAATTTTTTATAAATTGGCACGGTTATAATTTAAATTATTTTGACTCCTTGCATTAATTTAAAACGTTCTGTTTTAAAGATACTCTAATGATTATAAATTAATTTTTTTCTGTACATAAAATCATGGCTAATACTATCTATTCAAATACATTATGATTTGGCACGTGTTAGTATTATTTATTTTAAATCTTACAAGGCAGTATAAAGATAATACTAATTATATGACAAAAAATAATCACAAACTATAATATATTTATAAGAATTTATAATAATATTCGCCACGCGTTAATACTTGAGAAATCGGTTTATGTTGTAATGAATGGAAGCATTTATTTATAATTAAAGTTATTAGAAAGTTTAAAAAACACTCCTCAAAGTTGTCAATGTTGAAAGTCCTGGTTACTCCATATTTTAAATTTAGCTACTATGTGCATTAGACTAGGTTGTTTTCTAAATAATTTAAAAAAATTATTATAATTTGTGGCACTAGTTGTAGTTTATTTTATTTAAACTTCCTACGCAGTTTTCGCTAGGCAATTAAAAATAAAATGAATATCTAAGATATTACGCGAATTTTGAAAGAATATTCTAAATTCTCATGTATTCATAAGTTAAATTATAAAATATGAAATTGTACTGTATCCCGTTCAAAGTCGCTCATTATGATGAAGAATAGATTTTATAGATAAAGAAATGTTTGTACCAATCTTTACAATGTGTCAAATTTTATTTCAAGCAACCTCCACATTTTTACAATTCTCTACCTTTTGTTTAGGCACAGTAAAGATAGATGGCGTACTTGTATTCCAATTCTGCAATGGGCACTATATGTTTTGCCACTATTTCAGTCGAATACTTATATGTAGACTTGTCTCGATGAAATAATAAAAAACGTCATACTTTTTGTTTTCAAAACTAAACAGAAATGGCGTCCATTTTGGCAACACGCAAGGGGATGTTAATAACATCTATGACTTTACAAAAATCTTTTTAGAAAGCTAGAGGCATTTAGATAATTATACAAAAGTCTGAAAAATATCTTGAATCAGAGAGACGTGCACAAAAACAGATCCTGATGCAATTAATACTAGAAAATTAGACTACTTTGTACATAATTTTAAGAACTGCAAAGGGTCATCGATATAATTCGCTAACATTGTAGTTATATATAGAAGTACAGATAATGCAAATTAGGATGAAAATTCATTGACGGACTGCTTCATAAATAATTACTTTTAGATAGTCTGATATCAATTTTGTAGAAATACATTTAAGGACTTCCCAGTTGAATCAACTAACTGCACATTTATATTTTATATTTTATACAACAATGTTAAAATGAGTTTTATTATTTACATAATGGGGTCATTCAGCAATTTTTTTAATTTAAGTTTGGAAAAGCTATACGCCGAAATTATTTTCTAAATAGTATTCATAAGTAAACAAATTATTAAAGTTGTAAATCATACCGTAGCTGTGACGTCATAGAATCCGTTGCTGTACTTAGTTATGGGTGGATGATTGACTCGCAATCGTTTTCACCTGTTTTTATATTATGAATATATAAAATGTCGACATACACGGAGAATTAAAAGAATCAAGTTTATAAATATTATACTACCTTTAAATAAAAAAATACTGCTGTAAAATCATTAGAAAGCACTAGAATGCGTATTCATTACACTCAAATCGAGAATACTATAGCAACAAATTATACTGCATAAATTATTTAATATAAGCAAATAAATAGATAACGAAGAGCTACCATATTTAGTTGATATTTTTAATGTTTCATCCAAACACCCTCAGTACTCAGAGATTAATTAAAATAACAAACGCTTTCGTTTAAACACTTAACGTTAATCACAAAATATCTCTTCATTGTTTTTGGACTTACAATAAATTGTAATCATATATACCTGCCTCTATTCTAGTTCTGTAAGTGATAATCGTTTTTACTCAACAGAAAAATAAGAGTAATAAATGGAATCACGGGGCCGCTACCGCTGCACCGGATTACAATTTTTGCCCAAAACATAGTTTTGCTAATGTAAGATTCATAGAAAGCAGAATAAATAAAAACCTCAACTTTTCGAAGAAAAATAATTCATGACGTTTCGTACTTTTACAATTTTACACCTCTTATTTCTATACTTTTATTTAAATAATCCATTATCATTATAATACATTTTAGGCGAATTAGGTATTTGAATTGTCTTCATGTATTTTACTTTGAGAGAATACATTTCATATATATTAAAACACAACTTCACAACTAGTGACGGATGCTAATACGGCACATGACAGCAGCTACCATTTGTTTATTTTAATTAATAAGGTAACAAATAATACAGCAATGTAATGTATTTTTTATAGTGCGAGGCGTGTTCGTAATCTAAGCTCTAGAGTGCTTAGGGGGTCCCTATACGCTACAGACGCCATTACAAGTAAAGAAGTTGTGTTTATAGATGATTTTTATTCTTTTTTTAAATGCAAAGGATAAAACCAACGGAGATTCATAGTAACAATTGGTCGCAGTGTTGTGTTGCTCCACGATAATGTTATTCAAACGAAACAGTTCATCATATCATTTTGTCACGACTCTCTGGTGTCTTTTACCGATTTGAAATCTTGACATAAGATATTTTGTGTCAAGTCCATTTATCCAACTCGACCGGCCATACATATTTTACTCAGACGGCGAGAAATGGTTCGTGGGTTCTAATTTTATCGATAGTGCTCTTCTATAAGTTGTAAAGACAATGTTATGTGGATTTTAACACTTAATTTTGATAGTTCTTGTATTTCATTCTATATATTTGATATAATTTCTAATTCTACCTGTATATTTTAGTTCGATACAAGTTTAACTATTATCGAGATTTATACCGTATCTTCAAGAAAGGTGTATTTATTTTATATATGTATTTTGAGACTCGACTTCATTATCTACAAACTGTACGGGTATACAGATCTGCTATCCCCTATTCTGTCTACGCTACCAGATAGTGGTAGGTGTGCGAGGTTATGTTTTGTTTCACGTACAATTTTAATATTAATGTATTTGGGTGTTACCGAAGTAGTTTTTTGGTAAAGTAACGATTAGCAGGGAATTTTCTATTTATTTTGCCTGTTATTTAAAGATCAAAAGGAAGTTGTCCTAAATTTCTCTTCATTCCGTTCCACTAGGTGACTATTTACATAATAACGGAGAACATCCGTTTATTATGTCTACAATCATCGTTAGAACTCCAAAGTATAAACTGTGTAAATAGAGCCGTCCTGAGATCATCGGTTATCTTTGATATTTCAACGTGAGCACAATTCTTTATTATGACAATTGGAAGCCGTCCTTAAAGTATTAATAGAGATCTAAGGCTCTCACGATCATAATGTTCGTAACAGGCTAGTTATTCATATAAACGATTGTTGATAAAACTTTGCTTGTTTTGCATTTTGATGTGCCTTTTGTAATGGTTTATGTAATTGGCTTTATTTGGCCAGCTGGTTTAGGTACACTGAACTCTTATCTTTTTAATAATGTATAAACATTTTATTTCACAGAATTCTTTCCTTAATAGGATTTTTATTAATTATTAATTTTAATTAAATATGAAATATTATTTCTATTTTCCACTATTTAAATGCAATTTTGTTTCTCAAATTTTTGTTACATGATTAATTATCTGTATCGATATATTTTGATACAAAAAATATGAATTCGATCTAATAATTAATGTAAGAATTGGGGAAACGTGACAATTTGGCTGGAAACAAATGAATCACCCGCATTATAATACATATTTAACACCTAACGACTTTCACTTGTTTCTGCATTTAAATTGCGAAGATGACTGCATAACGTTGGGCGACTTCATTTTATGAATTTTTAACAATAAAATTATTTAAGAAACAGTAGGGCGGATTTGAAAATTTAACCTAGTTAAAAACTGCAATTCAATAAAAATGTGTTTTATCCTCTCTAACGTACATAAAACGCTGAATTCAACTAGATGCTTCCAAAAGCAAGCACTGCTAATAAATTCCGAGTTTTCAGACCTGCAAACTGGTTTACTGGCTTTTAAATGGCATTACCACAGATTATAAAGCTGCTCACAGCGTATTTCACTATCATATAATCAAACTCGTGGAGCACATTTCTAAAGTGAAAATAAACAAAAACTCTTGGTAATATTGATCAGATCAAATAATAATTTTATGAAGTCTTAACTGTTGTTTTAAAGAGTGTTTACAGTTGAACGTTTGTATGCGCTGACTGCGCATTACTGCAGCTGTTACTGTGTTTAGTTTCAAAAAATGCTTACTTGTTGTTGGATTAACATTATAAGTGTTAGCAACTTATTAGGTCATGTTTTAAACGCATTTTAAAAATTCTCAGAATTTATGGTATGTAACCCGAATTAATTTTTGCGTTGTACATAGATAACTCAAGCATAATTAAACATGAATAATTCATCTCACGAATAAACCCTAGCCGGATAATCGAAGTTTATCCTATAACAGCCTAACAGAACTTACTTCACGGACACGCCTTGTATATGTCGTATTTACATTTTATGTAGTCAAAACTGTGACGATTCAAAGATGTTTATGTTAAATTTTATAATAATATGTTTCGATTAATAAAGTGATTTATTTGATACAAATTCAGATTTTTAAAAATAGGTGCTACATGTGTTTAATTTTATAAATTTTGTAAAATTATTAAGGATAGATACAATTTATAATATTATACAGCGAATTTTGAATGAAATTTACACGCCTAATGTTTTACTTAAAGTTGCTAAGTAATGGATAATGCGATTTGTAATCCCTTTTTAATAATTTTTAGAAATAAATGGGTGAGTAGAAGTGTTCTTTTTTATAACTTGACGTTTACTAGGATTGATGAGGCCATGTATACGGGTATATCAATACAGTTTGCGGTTTCTAATTTTGTTGCTAATGGCAGGGAGAGTAATTAAAAAATTAAGATATAGTTGTTTTCTATTAGGTATTGGTTGGACGGGTAATTTACTTAATTTATGCCGTTAGTTTCATATTTTTTATTAGCGGTTTCCTATTGACAATAATAAATGTGATTTTAATATTTTTAATAAAGTTAATTTCTTCAAAATTTGACTTTATGTTAATATTTTTAACATGGTTTTTAATAAGATCTAGGCTAGTATTTGTTTATATTTGATAATTTATAACATTAGGCTTGTAATTATTAAAATTATGATAAAGTCAAGTTCGAATTAGTTTTTGTCAAGTTTTTTCAGAATTCCATCTGCCTTGAATGCATCAAGCATACCTTTTATAATGGTTCTTATATTAAACAAAAACGAAAGCAGACTGTCGAATTGAAACATCATGCTAGTGACAAAAACGAAATTGAGTATCGCTTCCCATTAATTAATGTCATATGTGGTGTTCCACAAGGTAGTATTTTAGGTCCCCTTCTATTTCTTCTTTATATAAACGATATCCATTTATTTGCTAATGGG
>JAHWXV010463751.1:0-12038 GCA_024586415.1 Phrixothrix hirtus | reverse complement strand
TATATATATATATATATATATATATATATATATATATATATTTATCTTATTCAAATAACATTTATTTT
The DNA here is from genome assembly GCA_024586415.1 of Phrixothrix hirtus. Lineage (NCBI taxonomy): Eukaryota > Metazoa > Arthropoda > Insecta > Coleoptera > Phengodidae > Phrixothrix > Phrixothrix hirtus. The sequence continues at coordinate 11,970 of JAHWXV010463751.1, read as the reverse complement.
AAATATTGTGCATTAAATGTCAATTACAATTTAATAAGATTTTCTAATAAAATGTGCATTGAATATGTTCAATCCAAACATTTCTAAATACTATATTTCACTGAAGACTCAGAAGATTGGCCTACTACAATAGGACAAATCTTTGTTTTATCTTGGAGGTCACGGGGATCAAAATTTTAATCATCAACGAAAGCCCTGTCTTTATAATTTTTATAATTATATAATTATATATTTAATTAACAAAGGGTAATCCCTCATGCGTAGCCATTCTATTAGATAACATTCTAAGGTATACATATTGAAATATTTATTTTTTATACTACGTTCTGATTAAATTATTTTAAATAATAAATAACAAGTAATTTGATTGAAATCTCCCTACTAATAACATTCTCGCATATTTCTTTTTCAGCATTTGTTTTTCTTTCATCGTACGTTACTGAACAATTATAGAAATTTTGATGTATTCCAACAACTTATGCGGAAATAAAATTATTTTATACATTATTTGGACTGACCTTAGATAACTTCTTTGACAAAAGAATTTTTGTTGTATGTCGTCATTTATGTAAAATATAGGTATCTCATTTATTCTTTGATACGCTTGCTGGTTTACACTACATAAAAATTCAATTTATTGTAGAATATTTTAAATTATAATGGTTTAGAAATCTGACAGCCATATCGAGATAGTAATAAACCTAACAAAGGTTCTGTTAACAAACTTTATTTTTATAAGCATTTATCTTTTCAAACATTTAACAACCTCTTCATACTACGATAGTTTGATAATTTAGAGACATTACAGAATGAAGAAACATTGAGCTTGTTAGTGAGCATCCCTTAAATTACCTTACAGCGCCTAGGGTTAATTTTTTGCCATAAAAATATACAAGAAATGTTTAAATTTCGCTAATCTTGCAATGTGAATTGTTTATGTGCCATTAGATAATTTTTGAAACGTAAAAAGTAGATTTAAAGAAAGACGGAGTTGATACTTTTGTCAGATTTCGTTTCCATCACAGTCCTAACCAAATGTTTTGCAAAATGTTTAGATAAAGAATTAGTAGTTCGCAGAATTCTCCATCTACATTCATATAAGATCCTGATAGTAGCCAAATTGCGATTAGCAAAGCATAACTCTTCTAAACGTAAACTTATAAATCCTTATAAATCAATTACTTCAAACATATACCGGTTGGTAACTCTTAAAGGTGAATATAGGGAATTCAATGTTATTTTTTAGTTATATTTATATTATCTTCTCAGTTGATTTGTCAGTAAATATGGAAATGTGTTTCCTAAAGGTAATAAAATATTTATATTTAAATGAAATGGATTTAAAAATTAAAGAAAATGTGCTCCTGAATGGGATTTGAACACCTGACCGCTCGGTTACAAGGACATCAATTTGTTGATTGTTTGTTTGCATTATGATGAGGCTTCGAGATGTGAAAATTCCCTTAGTCCTCTTGAACTAGAACTGTTATATAAGTAGAAAATAACACTGAATTCGCTTTGTTCACCTTTATAAGTCGCCACCCGATATGTAAAATTATAAAATACCTATATAAAATACTCAACTAATAGAAGATGTGACTCGTGGATACTTTGATAGGAAATGGTAGCTCCTATTGTGGCAACATCTGGACACCATATAGTAATATACAATGAAAGTGCCCAAAAACCAATACTTAGCAAACATTTAGTGTAGGCAGTGCAATATATTTTCATATAAGATCCTTCCCCATTTATTGGTCGAAATATACTCATTCGGTGTGGCATTTATGTGGCAAGGTCTATACATTTTCGCTTGTTGAAATATTACACCAAAATGAAATATGCATTCGACATTTTGTTTATCGAATTATACTCTACATCTACATCAGTGTAATTACATTTAAACATAAGCGTGCTACAAATGTAAACTGCAGGAAACCTAACAAAATGTTTTAGTGAAATCCGTTCAAAATCTCACAGTTGGTGATAACAGAAGCCACCTTTTAAAATATTTTGAAAATGTGAATATCTTTCACTAAATAAATAATATATAAAAATTATATCAGCGGTATCTGCGCGGACTCTAAATAATAATATAATTAATAGCGCTGCCTATATACGTTTCCGATTTCCTGCGCCTATCACCAGATCTCTGGACATAGTATAAACATATTTAAGCAATTGTATTTATGATGTAACTATTAAGAACAGGCGTACCCATTTAAGTTTACGCCTGTTATATTGGATGGTCCGAATGTCGTAACAAAAGTTGTCAGTTTAAACCACCCCGACTCCATTTATCCATATAAGACTGTCATAGGTTTCCCAATTATGTCATATTAATAATCTATCGTGATATTTAATAACCGCACGATATTCGATTTTAAAAATTTTAATCTTGTGTCTACTTTGCATCAAGATCAAAATCGAAAAAAAGCGGTGCACCGGCGTACTTATACAATTACAACAGATGTCGTGTAATGTGCTGGGCAGGAACGGGTCCGGTTTCAACCATCAAAAGTTAGCCAGGCCGAAAACTTACGGGCTTTTTATCACATTTTTCCTTCTAAAATAGCAACTCCGTTGATCATTAATTCATAAACGTTAAGATCTGAATTCTAATTCGTACATCTGTTAATAATACATGGAAGCCCTTGCTTTTAGTTAAATTTTTTATCACCATCTCCTTTGGTTGGGAAAAATTAAATCACAGAAAAAGTTAAAAATTACATACTTGCTCGCCAAGAATTTCAATTGTATCATGCCCACAAGGTTTATGAAAGTATTAAAAGCAAATAAACTACTGTGCTAAACAGTTTAAATTATTTGTAATGTTCTATAAGATTACCATTAACTGAGACAATTTTGAAAAATATACAGGCTGTCTTGTCTATGCCTAGACCATAGCAAAAATTATGCGAATGGGAAATTGTCCTAAATATTTTACTGAGTCTCTCAAATAAAATCAAAACTTGTGTAATGAATTTCTAAAACCATCCAACTTTTAAAAAGGTCTAAAAATCTTCTTGAAAAAAGCTAATTCCTGCAGTTTTCTGGGATATGTCATGGAAAAGTTTAGCATACGAGTTCAAATTTGATTTTGTTCAACTAAATTGAACTAAGATTTGGCACTCTTCTACTTTTGTGGACTTTTGCACGGCTAGGTGGGTTAACCTATAATTTGCCTCGAATGTTTCTTCACTATAAAAACAAGAAGTGCGCAAGATTTTAGAGTAGGTATAGATTTGAAATCACGGTTGAACAATCATATTATATTTTATTCATTTATAGTCATTTGTGATTGTTAGTGTGTTTTAAAAAACGAAACCTAATTAAATGTATTAATCAAAGATGAGAAAAGATCAGAAGGTAGTGAACTGATGAATCGCTATTCAAGCATTAAATCTAAATTAAAATTACCCTCGACGATGTTTAAATAAATGACCTTAAAATTATGCTATCAAATGCGTTCTTCCATATGTGTCAAATGTATGCCTTTGGAAAAGCATTTTCTTTAGTGCTCCTAATAATAAAGGCTCAGTATCGATCAACAGGCGGAGAAAACATAGTTTTGTTAAGAAAATGTATACTTCTTATTCATTCATCAATTCAATTATAATCAACTCCGCAACCAGCCAAAAGTGAGTGGTGCAATTTGTTTAATTGTGAAGAATTAAGGGTAGCAAAGGGAATAACATTAAATCAAAAATTATATTTATAATAATGTCTGTTTCAAGTTTAACAACTTAGAAAATGTTACAAAACTGAATATCGATAAAATATGTAAATAATGCAATCACCAGAAGTTTAATTCTGTAAACTACATTTACATATAAAGAAAGTGATTGTTCGTGCAGGTATAAATTATTGTTAACCAAACATGTAGCAATTAGAAAATTTTAAAGTACTTAAAAGAATATTGTTTGTAAAAAATAATGTAACAAATTTTCAATAAAACTATTCTTAATCTGAAGTCGTATGTGTACGCTTCGAGCTTGAATCGTTTTAAGCGATCGCTGTCCGGTCCTTAGAGCCAAGGATGTAAAAAGGAAAATTTTTTAAAATGTCTGCTTGTGTGATGTTTGGTATGTTAAAAATCCCTATTCGGAGTAGGCATGGTGTAATGATCATAGCAGTTAAATCCATGGAATTATATGAAATCTCCACATCTCAAAAAAAAATAGTGGTCACAGTAGTAACGTGCTCACTTAAACACGATTAAAGAAAATATTACTAAACTGTAATCGAGTACTCATGATATGTTAAATAAACACAAGGATATAATTCAAGTGCATCAAGTAGTAACTGTAAATGAATTTGATGATGTGAATTATTTGTAAAGGAAGCCGATAGTGCAATAAATATACTGAAGTACTCCAAATTATAAGTGCACTTCATAACAACTTGAAGAAGACTTTCAAATATTGAATTTTCAGAAAAATAGTAATGGAAATTCCGCTACTGTCCTTCAGTTAAAAAGGCATAAAGGTATTAGATTTGAAAAGGGTAAAAATTCTTATCTAAAAGTGAGTGGAAAATTAATAAAGGGTTCTGTAGTGGTTATAAAATAGGTGCTCAAGTGTTCAGCATCATCAAGTGTGATTAATTTAAAAATTGCTCTCTACTAGGAGTTCTCCTTATTTACATTACAAACATGACCGCAGTAATTATTTGCATACAAATTATTACTGAGTTATACAAAATAAACAATCCTAAGAAGAATTTTATTGTTTTTAAAAAGTTGCGCTTTATTTATACTGGGTTAGGTTATTTTTACATTCACTACATGAACAGAATTTGTTTTATCACTTACGTTGTCCATAGAATTCATTAAATATCAACCTGAGCACAACACGGTACAAATTAATGCAAAAACGCAGAAATTTTAAACCGAATTTAACAAGCTTCCTTACCAACATGCAATTGAAATCCTACTGAACATTGAACAGTGAAGGAGCATAAAAAATGTACCCATTTATTTATTAGCTTCGATGCAGTCTGCCATATTCTATACATACATATATTAAAAAATGAAATATAAATATCCCTAAATGTATCCCTCGAATAAAATACCCTAATTTATTAAAAAATTAGAGTAAAATACATTTCAATGTATTGTAATCATAGTAATGCGATTTTTATGAGCCTAGCATTATTTGACAACACGAAACGTAGTACTTTCCTTTGTCTCTGTTTTTTTACAGCATCGTTAAATTTAGCAATCAGTTGTAATATAATATTCTATTGTTCTACTACAAAATTCAATTCTGCAAGTTCACGTAGTCGAAAGGAAGAGAAACAAGATTTAAATCCCCACAGAAGGATAATAGATATAGATACTGACTTCGTTGAACAGGTTTTATAAAACAATTTAATTATTGGTGAATTTCATACGACTTCGGTTTAATTATGGACTAAAGAGTAGCCCGAAAATTTTACAGTAGGTAGCGTTTTCCAACAGCTTTGGCGATACTCCATATTAATTGTATTATGCACAAGTAAAATTGGACACCCATTTTATCTTATTCTTATAATCCAGATATGGAGACGACCATTCAACGTTTTGTACTTCCCAGTTTGCATCAGTAATAAATATCAAACTTTTTACCTTGTAAAATTTTGCAACAAACTCGGATCAGAATCATAACTAATAATCACTTCAAAGAATAACTAAAACGCTTAATTTACCAATTTATAAATTGACATATTTGATGACTAGAAGTAATGTGTAAAGGCTATATCTAAGTTGTTCAGTGATAAACTGGCCTAAGATAATTATGAAAGGAAAAACCCAACTAGATAACATTTCAATTTACTTTTACACGAAATAACCCAACAGGATTATTGAAAAATGTTTTTCTATAAGGAGACATCTTAAAAAAAAGAAACAATAATCGCTGGAGGCTAGATCTGAGTTTATGGCAGATAATTCTATTTTGATTAATTCACAGTCCTCAAGCCGCATGGGCAGACAAACTCCGCTTGTCACTTTTACTTTTCACCGCCTTTGACTTCTTTCATGTTTTACATAGGAAAATAGTGCCGTAAATGTCATTCATTTTTCTAGATGTTTTATAGAAACTCAGCACGCAAGGAGAGAGTGGTTACTGTGCATAGTCGTGCAAGACACCAGCAGCTCAGGAAGATTGAAACGCTCCTATTGTCTGCAATCCACCGAGGTTATCGCCAATTTCCAAAGCCCATCTCTACGAGTCCACCATGAGTCCCTCATTGTTCGTGACACGTGTAGGCATTGAGGTTCGACTCGAAGGGCCATGGGGCTTGCATGACTCTACACTATTCCAGTATAAAGAGATGATGTGGAAGTAAGCGCTCAATAGGTCCTCAGTGGATGCTGCCCTATGAGGGATTGCGGTGACCTTACGCGAAATGAGTATCGTTTAATTTCAAGACCCCGCCATTTCTAAGGCGATCGACAGATGGGTATCGATGAAGGATCAGGATAGTTTTACCTGTTAGCACAGGACTTGTTGCTTAACTTTTTGTTTTAGCTTACAAATAGCACACAGTACCAAAAACAAAGAGCAAAGGGCGTGAACTCCAGATTCGATGGTAAAAGTCAAAGTCAAAAAGAGGAAAGAAATGAGTGGGAAAAATCTGCCAAAACGTTTGTTATACCTAAAACAACGTTAGTGTGATGTGATGACAAATATGGAAATCCAGAGGATGCATCACAAACAAAGCTATTTCGCTAGGGTTGAAAAAGGAACTTGTAAATTATTGTTTAAAAGAAACGGGAACCCCATTTGGCAAAGGGGCTCAATCGAAAAAATATAAAAAAGTTTTCTCTACATGGCGCAGTATATTTGAGAGGTGCAATCCATATATGTGGCCTCACTGTAGTCCAAAATAAAGTTGCGCGAGTCATCGGCTTTCGCGATAAAAAAAACAAATTGAAGCATTAAATTCAGCAGTGCGAGATGCATTAATTATTTTTGTTATTTGTTGGTGTGCTATCAAAGGCTTTGCGCATCCATGGTCATTCTTCCGTGAAAATGTAAGCCCTCGATTGACAAAAGATGCTCCACTTGAGAGAATCTTCGATGTTCCTACATCTGGGTGGATCCAAATAAATTTGTTTATAAAATGATTTGTGCTTCATAGCAATCAAACTTTTCAGAAAATTACCGACATACAAGACTATCTAGTAAAAATTTCGCCTCTACTTCATTCCATTTACAGAAAGAACCACTGAACAAAACATTCATGTCACTACTTAAAATTTATTACAATGAACAAGTCCTCCAGTGGCTGCTAACCAGCGAGCATGGGGTGAGTGCTAACTATATCATGAAAATCTTTAGGAAAGTCTGTATCAAATATTAGACGGCAGAGACATCAATCAATTGATTCAAGTAACAGGGTTACCCGACCAATAGAATCTTTCTCAGCAATGATCAAATGAAATTGGAAGAATCTACTGAAACCTTATCGGCTAATTTTGATTTGTCCTACTATTGTCGTCCAAATCTAAGACTTTCTCAAGTTCTTTTCGAATTCTATCTGAATCACAACTATCAAAGGGTCATCCGCTCTGCCCCCTCTTATCACATCCTCTCCTTACAAACAAGAGCTGGAGAATTCCATTGATAAAGAACCATGCCATTAAGCCGAGAAAATATCAATGGAAAGCGAAAAGACTAATTCAAGAAAAAGTAGAAATGGAAATTCCAGCAGGTATTGAACCAACCAACCAACCACATCATTGTTAAGATATCATAGTTGAGGATTATGAGTGAAATGCTTACAATGCAACAGTTGGACCCATACTCAATGTAGAGGCGCAGAAGACAACCATTTAGTTGTGATTTTTGAAAATAACTTTAATTTAAATAAATAATTTTACATATAATTCTTTGTTTTAATATTTAAGTAAGTAAGCAGTTATAATAAGGGATCAAAATCTGGGGAAGAAAGGAGGTCCTAATTTAGAAAACTTTTTCAATCCCTATTTCTGAAATTTCCCTTTATATTGAACTATTTATAAAAATTTTAAGTAACAAACTACATACTTTTGCCATGAAACAAACAATGACGCACTTCTTCTAATCCGTTTTTCTTGTTCTGGCATCCTAGCAAAAAGTTTTTTTCTACGCCACATTTGAACAATTATGATTTTTGGAACAGATAATAACATGTCATATGTTACAGTGGTATTAACGTGGTACGCACTCCTTCAGGGTTCATACTCTAATTAAGAAATCAAATTTAAAAACTTTAAAAACCCTAAAATACCAGATCCAAAATTTTTGAGTTAGTGCACTTGTGCACCTGAGGCTTAATAAATTTAAATACTTCTATTCAAAACCAAGACTACAAAAAAGTTTATGCTAGATTTAAAAAATCAGAATATAATAAAGATATAGAAAAAAATGTAAATTCTGTTTTATTATTATAAATACTGCATAGCTGCCAGAACGTGAGTTACTTAAACTGATTTAGATTAAAAGATTTAGGCATTTTTACGATTTTTGCGCCAAATTTAGTGTTTTCTCTAATATCTAACTTATGCATACTAAACTAATCGAAATAGGTTGTCGGCCCGGTATTTTTCCACAAATAATCACTTATGGCAACCATGAACTTGGTTGTTTGGCTTCATTTAGTATTTAGCAGTGAGATACAGCTAAGGCAAAAAGATATCGTCGCTCAGGTACTTCCAATGTTGTATAAATTTTTTGTGTGCACATCAGGTATGCACTACAATTATCGAGCACAACAGACAATTGAGTTTCAACTGTGTGTCTAGAAATAAATCACACTCCTGGGTGTTTAGGTGGATGATCCGAATTTTAAAAAAATTCGATGAAGAGAAATTTGCCAACAACGACCAAGAGCAAATGAGAATTGATTTGGACAAATCTGATAAGGATCCACAATATGAATCTGAACATGACGTAGCAACCGAAAGTACGTCTTTTACTGAAAATAAAGAGGTCGAAGCAAGGGTCGTAGTTACCTGAACTCGGATATGAAAATACTCATTCTAAAGCAGCAAACATCTCACAACGAGAAATATTTTTGGGAAAATTTGCTATAAATGATCCAGTATGGAGCCAACTAAAGTTAGAAGGACGCCTCAAGATAAAATACTGAAATTTATACTGGGTATGATAAATAATTCCACGTTGATTGTAGATCAAAACCTTACAGAAATTGTTCACTAGACAATCAGAAAAATAACAAGCGTTCATGAAATCATAGGATATCACCTGAAGTTAAATTTCATTTAACTAATGCAGCCGAAATGCAAACACTCATAAGTGTTTTTATTTTAATATCTATTATCAAATGGAGTCAAAGAAGTCACAAGAATACCTACGTTAAGAGCTGTTATGTTAGTGAAAAGGTTTGAAATTTGTTGATGCGAGTAGATCTTCTCTTTAGGTAACTCGCTTACCGGTCTGAACAAAACATTGTTCGACGAATAAATAAAATGTTGGGCAAAGAAGTTTACATTATTTGAAATTGATGTTTACATATGGACCAAAACATTGCTTTAAGACTGTTTGACGAAGTACGGTTGTATAATGTTCGATGAAAGTGTTTGAAGAACAAAGCAATCTACGAAATCACTTTGATAGGCCTGCAATCCGATACAATTCACAGAGCTATCGTGTGTTGACATAAGTGTATAAATGGAATTTTTGTCATTTAATCTTAAAATAATTATGGCCGAAGAAACTATGTAGTTTTGTCCTTCTTCTTCGAGTAAACGAAGAAGCAGTATTGCAAAACGAACTATATGCATGTTAATCTTCGTCCATTGCTATATTGGTTGGTGAAGTGAATTTTGTTTTTCAGTAAATTCCTTGTTTTCTCTGATGATGTTGTGGACTAATTGTTTAAACAAGTGCTGTTTTTTACGGAGTTTTTTATGAGAAGTGAGAAGTTCAAACCAGTTGTAGGACACTGCTGATTTATAGTCAAACAGATTTACGCACAACGTTTTTAGTCTCAATGCTTTGGAACCTATTTATACTGCGAAAAAGAACAGATAATCTGAGACCAAGTTAAGAAAGAAAACACTATTTTGCTCCAATGCAATCTATATCCAGACTAGTACCACCAAGTATCGGCACAACAGCAAACGGTTTGGTTCTACTGAACTTGTAAAATAACTGTAAAATAAAAGTTTTATTACGTTAGAAACATGAAAAAAAATAAGAATTCAGTTGAGAAATTGAGGGAAGGTCGGTTCTGCATTATACAGTCTAGTGAGTACAATAATACTTTACCAAGATATGTGTCAAAACGTAACAGAACTGTTAAACTTGTTTCCAGCATCCAGCATCCTAAGACTAACGGTGAAAGGAATACGAAAAATAGCAACTCTTTGCAATATAACCAAAGGTGGCATAGATAAAAACTGTGCGAGATTGTCAGGTATCTGTTGTCAACAGTTACATTCTTTAGCTATGTTTTCCAAGTTCAACAAATGTAATCAGATTCAATTTTTCTAAGTTAACTTTATCCCTCATTAAACCACACCTTCATAACAGATTATCTATTCCAGATATAAGAACAGAGCTCAAACAAGTAATCAAAGTTAAGAATGAAGAGCAACCACTGAAACAACATAAATCGGATAAAGTAGAGGAAAAGTGTATAGTTTGTATCCGTATACAAATAACGGAAATACTAGGTGGAAGTGCATGAGATATGCTAATCGCATTTATCCACGACACTCAAAAAAACTTGTGCAACAACTGTTTTAATCTGTATTTTGATTTTTGTTCATGGTACGGGATATATGTTTTTATTTGAACATATTCATATATAATTTACATTTCATTAAAAATTATAATACCTAATCTCTATGTTTATGTACAGGGTGTCTATTAGGTATCCGCTCCTTTGATTAAAGTTTTATGCTTGCGGAAATGAGGTTAAAGGAGGCATAATGTAAAATTAAATGTACAAAATACCGGATATGCTGAAAAATTTTGATGCATGTATTTTTTTATCGCACATGAAATCCTTATTGGTTCTCCATCTAAACCTAATTTGTTTTGCTTTCCAATACTGCGTTACCAAGTTATAATTTTTTTAATTAATGTTTGGACATTATCAAACATTCATTTAAATTCCAATATTTGTTTTGCCATTTGATGACTTCGACAAAATTTAATGTTCATTCGATTTGCCTAGTATTAGATCTGAAATTTTTATACAAGGTATTTAAAATTGCGTTTTAAAAATCGACATATCCAAATCCATTCTTTGCACTTTTTTCAAATGGAACACCATGTTGTTTATTCTAGTAATTAACAAAGAATTAATTTATCCTTAATTAGATATAATATAAGCGTACACTTTTTCAATAGTTTTTGAAAAAAATCGATATTAAACAAAAAAGGCATTTTTTTACTCTTGGGGTAAATAAAATTTATCTACGATTTCATTTTGTCAGACGTAGATGATTTTATGCTATTTTTCAATATGTATTATCTTAGAGAAAAGGCGTGACTTGAAAAAAATTGTATACAAAACGAAAATTTCACAGTAAAGAAAGTAACGGAATTGTATTTTTGCAGTAATGAAAAATAGTCAAAAGTATAAATAATGAATAGCGCTGGGATAATTTTGGCGGCAAATTTATTTTTGATCACTTGTTTTTCGATTTTCACTACTTCAGCAACGCGTTGAGTAGTGAGTTGCAACGAAAATTGAAAGAAGAAAGAAGTGGTCGAACACGATATGGATAGCGCATGCAACTACAACTGTCAAAACATAGCTGTTGCCAAGCATGAACTAAACAATAAACCGCATGCCTCTTGGAATTTGGGTTTAGTTTCGTCTATAACTTGATAACATTGTGACTTTAATATATAACAAAAGAAATTACCAGGGGTCAGTCCATGTCAAATCATCCAGCTAAATATTGAAATGCAACCCACGTTCTCAGAATGTAATGAAATTTTTTATATGTGTTCTACTTGCCACTCT
>JAHWXV010463724.1:0-14150 GCA_024586415.1 Phrixothrix hirtus | reverse complement strand
ACAATCGAAAAATTTTCCACTCTTAATTTTCGATTTGTGGTAGCCCCCTGAACCAAATCCCAAAAGCACGGGCGTCAATTCTGAGACACCCTGTATATTGCGTTCCCGAAACATACAAATTCCTTATTTTAATAATGCAACATTTGATATTGGGATATTACTAAATAGGGGAAACCCAATTGTTTTGTGGGAACAATTTTTTTTTAATTAAACTCAATGTATTGTATTGTATTTTTGGAAAATACCTTTCTAAATGATTTCAAAAATATAAACATCGATGAGATTATTTCCAAAAACAAATCAAGCAAATGCGGAGAAAATGATAATCAATTATTTCACGAAATCGGAGTATACCATACTAAGGTAAAAAAAGAGTAAGGGGGACAATGATGATTTTAACTATACTAATAGCTGTAAGAGGCAGCTTTGAATGAGCTAATAATACTAGGTAATACGGGCGAACAACGTAGAATGTTCATGCGTCGGCAGGAAATAGATAAGAGTTCCCTGATAGACAGATACATGATTATTCACATTTTTGCAGTCTGTACTCAGTCCTACTCGCAATTTGTTATTTATTATTAATTAATTAATGTTAAAGTGATCGTAAAATTATTTGTTACTAAGGAAAAAACTAAAAAATGTTAAGAAGCATGGAATAGGTTATAACGTCGCAAACATTATCTTCGGGTTACTGATGACAGCCATTGTTTAAGATTAAAACGCTTTATTAAAATGTTTGAAAACGCTCGATGCTATTCTTAAGTCATATCAGTAATATTTGTTTAAAAGAGAAGATCCAGACAAACTGAAAATGAAAAAATGAATTGAAATCTTCCTTCAATCTTCATTTGTACTTAATGTGTATTGTTAAAGCCGGCAATGCTCAAATATTTAGGTGTGCCATAAGAACTGTTTATTCCTTCATGGTATAGCTCCTAGAAGAAATCAAGCAATAATCTTTGAAACTAACGGGCTTTTCACCTAAAGATGGCAGAGGAAATTACAAGCGTACGTCATCTAAATTATCTGAAAAAGCAGTTCAACTCATTTCCGGTTTTAAAGCAAAACATTTCAAAGTAATGTTCAGATGTGTATAAACGCAATTCAAGTTCTGCCGTAGATTAATAACGGTTGATGAAACATGGCTGCATCACTATACGGAAAAAACCATAGCATCAGCTGGAAAAGTCCTAGCGACTGTTTTTTGGGATACCCATGGTATAATATTGATCGGCTATCTTAAAAAGAGGCAAACAATAACTGAATAATATTGTGCTTGGATGATGAATTCAAAATGGAATGCCCACCTTAACGAGAAATAATGCTCTTTTATCAGGATAACGCGCCAGCTTACAAATCTTATTCGCTATAGTTGACTTGGTGTAAATTTAAAAAATTACCTCACTCGAAATGATTCATAACATATTCTGAAGTTATAACAAAAACGGAAGCTTATTTTAAGGACAAAACAATATTGTTTTATCACTGATAAAAAAGAAAATAATGTAATATTAAATAAATGATCTCCATAACAACAGATTACATAGTTAAATTATTTAAACTTTTTCTTTTTAAGTTTTTCAACTGAATTGTAAAAAAACCTTCTATGGCACGACGAAAAAGTTTTATTTTATATATAAATATAAAGCGTTTTATTTTTTACAAAAGCTTCATTATATAGAAGTTATACTTCATTTATGTCATTTTCAGTGCGATTTATTAATAAATAAAATATCTGAGGGTTACAATTCAAGATTTCTAAAGTTTATGTTCCAATAGCGTTTTCAATGCAAGGTTAGATAGAGCATCAATTAATCACGTACTGTGAGATGAGCACAATTTAATCGGAATTTGCTTTATCTGGCACTGTTGTCTTATTTGAATATACTACATTTCACAATTTTTATCTCAACACGTCAGTATTATTAATGAGGGAGGCGTTACGTTCCATCACGTGCTCACTATCGCAAATTACTCGGTATAACATATTTCGTAGTAACCTTTATTAATTTAATTTTATGAAAGAAATTATGTTGCTTAATAACTAATATATGAACTTAAGCTGTATTCTTAGGTTTTCAGGCTAGACAAACTTTAATTAAAATCCTTCCGGCGCACTAAATTCAAAGCGTAATCATAACTTTAGATAATTAAAGTTAACAACTGGCGATTAGAACTCAACAGTTAGTTTACATTAGTGCGAGAGTCCATAATATTGTTTTGGTTGTCTTTGGAATTCAATCACACTTTGTATCTTAAACTAAACTGATCTTCCCATTCTGTGTATTTTCATGACGAATTCATGGTTTGTCTAAATAGCAAACCTGAATTTCTAAGTTTTAGCTATTGCTACTTAATGGTTATATTAAAATATTTCCTTACGATAAATTCACGAAATGTGTATTTATTAGTACGAAATGCTACTTTACATTCCTGAACTATTTGTAAAATTTAAACAGTACTAAAATATATAATTTTAAACTTTTTAGGGTATACTTAACAAACTATTGTATAAAAACCATTATTTTCTCATAGTTATTTTAAATTTATCTAAAAAGTAATTTCTTAAATTAAATTAAGTTTTAATTTAAATTAAGATCGGATAATTTAGGGCCAGTATTACAGTACTGGTTAAGCTTCAATTTACTAAAACTGAGTTTAATTCCTACGAAAGCAATTATTGCTACAATAGTTTCTATAGGAATAAAGTGAAGTTTAGAGAAACTCAAGTTTAAACCAATACTGTAATACTGGCCCTTATATAAGTCATTAAAATGTTAATTTTGGCTATTAGTTGTGCAGGTGGTCCATCAGCATCTCAGAACACTAAATCCATAACTCTACCGGCCATGTTGATCTCTTGTTCTTTACACTTAAACTTGCGGCACGTCCTCTTAACTATGTCAAACGACACTGCGGAGTTCCTTAAAGTCAATAGTTAAATCTGCTTGGATTTCTGTTGGGGTTAACTCCTTTTTTTTTGAAATTATTTAACTACACAGCTTTGCTTGGCATCCGTTTCGAGACTGAGAGCATACTTAGGCAAAGGTGGTTTGACCGGTGCAAGTTGAGACTTGTAAATTTTCACCTTGATGGGGAATAAGTCAGGAGTGGAGCATAGGAATCAACCCTCGTAATCATTGGACCGAAGTAGAGCAGTGTAGTGGTTAATGGCAAGGTCTAGCATTCAAGAGATCCCAGGTTTGATTACCGAGGTCACCTGCTCTGATTAAGGTTTTGAGTGGTTTCTTGAGTAGTCATACATTTTTTGGAGGTAAACGCCGGTGAAGTATTTCCACCCAATCCCATCTTCAAATCTACTTCCAAATTCATTCTTGCTATTACCTATCCTTACTTTCCTTTCTTGACTAAAGAGGGGCCTCACTTACCCCTACCGCAGCCCGCCCCCTTGGGGAATAATTGAAAAAACAATAATCTTTTGTTTCTTCCCGAAACATACTTTTGGTAATCATCTAAGAAGTAGGGTGTGCTGCCTATAAGTATGGTGTGAAACAGGCTTACACGTCTGAATAATTGGGGTTAAACAAGAATCATTTACATTTGCAATATAGTTTTGTATTCTATACAAGCATCTGATTAAATATTTTATTCCGATATTTAATAAAATGTAAAAATTGTATTTTATTTTGGAATAAAAAGTAATTTTTTAACAAATTAATTTGTGGAAGAAATTCAAAATTCAGTGCTTTTGTAGAGATGTGAGGCCCCACAATGTCTATGCTTGAACTTGAATGTTGCTTATTCTTTCTAACCTTTCTTTTTAGATTGTCTTACAATTCTGATACGTTATTAAATTAACGTCTTACATTTTGTAAGAAAATGCTCTTGATGCTATTGTTATATCATGCTTTAGTAATAGTTTTATTGTATTTAGGAAATTTGTAAGTTGTAAATCGTTAGGTCATCGTAAAAAGCCAGGTGGCAGGTTTTTGAATTCAGTTTGAAGGTTGTTTGAAATTTAAGACTGCTTGTTAAAGGTTAAATACGGTTAAAATATGTTCGTTTAAATTTGCAAAAATAATAAAAACTGCAATGTTTTTGCAATTAACTCTTTAAATTGTAGAAATCAAAAATTAACCGCGTAGCCTTCAAAGATCCTTTCATGTCCCTGTTACAGGTTTGACGTTTATGTAAATGCAGTTTCAAAGAATTTGCAAGTATAAACTGAGAAAGCGGCCACAAAGATGACAGCAGTCCACAAAGAATTTAAAGGTTCGAAAGATTCAATTCGTGATAAAGAAGAACCGCTTCGTCGGCGACGGCAATGTTTTTTGTAGGTGGAGCGTCAGTAAATGATTTATATCAAGGGAAAATAAAAGTTAAGTTCGTGTCGGCTTGTGAAATTGATCTTTGTTGTATCTCCGGTATAGTTCCACGAGTAGACCCGGTCTCGACATCCTTATCCATAATAGACTTTGGCGTAGGTTGTGAATCATAGAGATCCACTATTCGGTACAGCGCACTCGGTCTGGCCAGGTGTTCGGTCTGGGACAGCATTCCTGCCACTATTGTAAAACAGGTGTGCAGCTCGACCCATTGTGTTTCACACCTGTGAATGTCATATCTCAACTACCTGCTAACATAACTAGCGTGTGACCCAAACCAAACCGTATAATTGCATTAATGCCGACATTAACCCATAAGTATCAGCCGATCCTGATTTGCGAGTTAGTTATGCGTCATTAATTTTAGGTTACCGCAACCGCATTACATAAAAAACCAACCACTAAGTGATAACTTTGCTTATGAATCGCGGTCAGACATGTGCTCTTTGCTTTCTCCATTAACTTTTACATGCTATAATGAGGAATTATTATGCTTAACGAATTGTTAGGCAATTATACCAAAATGTTTGCTTCGAACCGTTTTGTTAAGTTTAGGAATGCAGTTCGCAGACAAATGTTATATCCTAAAATTTAAGGTATTAACTTTTAAATACTTCACAACTTTCACGTAAATTTAGCATAAAATTATAAAACAAAAGTATGAAACACCGCATGTTCAAGGCGTATATTTATCAAACTGCCACTATTAACAAAAAAAGACACAATAACAGTACAATATGTAAAATATTCGGCTTAAGTTCTTGTATGTACATTTATATAGATGTCAGCTACGTCATCAAGTTTTAAAACCATCTTGACAAGACCGCTTAAAGATTAAGTATTGGTTCTTGAATTACAATAAAGGAAGCTCCTATTGTCAGATGAAAACAAAGAATTGGCTTTTTGGCATACTTTAATTCCAAAAACATTTTCGAACGACCTTGTGTATCAACTTAGAATAGCACACGATCTTGGAAACTAACACAAAAAATATGACTAATGAATTTCATAATTGAAGATTTTAACGCAGCTGATGACAAAATTTAAATATCACTTTTTATTATCTATATATTCCTATTTTTCAACCACTGTTTTACAACCTGTTTCTCAAGTGAATCACATTTGAACCCTTTCCAACTTTTTTTTATTGGCCCAACAAATAGAAATCCAACGGGACTAAATCAGTACTAAAATTTGAATAAAACACAACTGATTGTGTCTTACAAATGTTTTGTTATCTTTCTAAAGGTTTTGTAGCATCAGCATGCAACGCTGAATATTTATTGAGAACAATAACATGGTGAATATCCCAGAACGCAATTGCCATAACTTTCTTTAATTTGGCAATAACGCGCGATGCCATTCCTTAGATTTAAATTTAGATTTTGGATCATAGGAACATAATCATGTATCTTTCTCACTTACAGCATTGCCAAAGCGGGGGGAGATCACAGTACATTTCCACTTTTTTCTTGAATTCATTGGTTAAATGACGTGGATCCCATCTAGCTCATACCTTAGAATTGTGACATTGTGGCTACATTCGAAAGCACCGAAAACTTCTTGATCTTCAAGAATTATTATAACGACGCACAATAATTATCCGTTTAAATTTGTTCACTCATTTAGACACACTGCTATCAATTTTCGAATCACCATATAATTTTAAAGCCTTCCATGAATATCTGAGACCAAACAAACTTCTTTTCCAAAACAAAAAACACATTTTTCAAGATCATCGAACACGATAGTTTAAATCACATATAATATAAGCAGGCAACACATACGACACTAACGAATTCAAAAGACGATAATCGTCACAATGACTAAAATTGTGTTGCCTGGAAATAGATAAAATTGCCGCATTCTTCTAAAATAGAAATCGGTAGTTGACGCAGTTGGACCTCATTTCAGATAACTTCCCCAAATAGGACTTAAGTCACTATAAATAGATATCCTTTATAGTCGATTGATTGCAACACTAAATAGATATCAAAATTTAAATTTGGAGTTAAACGTTGCTATAGTCAACATCCAACGGCATAGTGATTAGCATATTTATTTCTACATCCAAGGGACATGGGTTTAAACTCAAATGAGATCGATAAATTTTTCAGTGGAAAAAATTTTAAAAAGCGTGCCTTCTGTATGGGCAAGGAAGTAAAATAGTTCGTCCCGCAATGTCTTTAATTACTTACTACTTCGGGTGGGCTAACCCTAGTGCCTGTTGTGTTCTGAATCTCGAGGACCATTAACAAATGTTTGTACCTCAAGTTGCTCGATGAACCACCCTGGCGCGCTTGAATATGCCAATCTAACTAACCGTGCAATTTAGGCAGTTTTCTCCAACCTTTTGATTTATATTACTTAATTGGACCCAATATAATTGCTGTAGGTGTTTGACTCCATAACGGATTTCCAATCTTGAAACCAGCTTCTTAAAGTTGTTTGGTAGGTTGTCTGGTACAGTTTGCAAAATATCCAAAGCGCCCCTACGTAAAGCCACTATTAACGCAGTTACCTGTTCTTCCATAGTTCACTTGTCAGGCTGAGAGTCTGACATATTACTTAAAATAGTTGGTGCAATGCGTTTTACCATCATACGTGAGTGCTTGCACATTTTTTAGAGCTTCATATGGCATTGTTGATGCCATCAATAAACAAAATTATTAATTCACATCAACATGCCTAAGAATTAAATAAAAATGTATATAAAATTGTTAGACATCGATAATGTGTTTTAACTAAAGGTAAATTAGTTAGTCTCAACATTTTAGACTAGGTTGTAAAGTTATTATAAACCGGCAGATTTGTTAAAAGCAAAAGACGGACAGGTAATATAAATGCATAACTATCATCACAGACAGTATAATTTAAAGAAGCGCGAAAATTTAACAAACTTGCCGCAAAGAGATGCAAACTAATAATTAAGACCCGAAACTCACAAAACGACACGAACATAAGAATCAAGAAACGAAATTTTAGCTCAAAGACATTGGCTGAAATTCAAATAACCAGCAGCCGTACTGGACAACAAAAGTTTCCGAAAGTTATATAAACGCAAATTAACTAAAAACCAAATCTTTTTCCTAATCTACCATAAGTGTTCAGTTCGTCAGTGAAACTCCCTGCAAGTCCACTGCAGTAAAATAATTACAACAGGACCACGAAGAGTTGGAAATTCGTCCAAGTAATTCAAAGAAGTTAATAACACTGCACCTAGTGTTATAACAATTTCAGAGTGGACATCCGTTTAACCTGATAAAATCAATCAGAAGACATTGAAAAGATTAGTTCTCAATAATTCTTATTTGTCGCGAACGCGAATCACGAGTGTCTAATTAGTAAAACATTTAAGTTTAAAGAACATTAATCTGAACTTTATTTAATAATAGAAACCATAATTAAGTTTGCTTAAACAAAGCATCAGTAAATTCAGGTAGAAAAACCTTTATTTAAGTTAAACATAAAGACTTAGTTCATAGTAAAGCAAGTGTTAATAAACTTATTTCAATATTTGCACATTCTATAGAAATTGATAGCATCGATAGTAATTTAATACCTTTAATCAGATTTAACATTAATTTCATTTATTGCATTGATTTTTACTTTGTTGTGTATGTTTAAATTTTTTAAAATTATTATCCAATTTAAATAAATTTAATTTTACATTGACATTGTTGTATTTGTTCGAGAAAGACTGTACCTAGTTAAGCCTTTCAGGTAACAGCGATAAGTGTCGAAAATCTCTCAAGTCACTGGAAACATTTCTGCCGAATACCATTATTGTGTGGTCGATGCCCCTAAATAAATAAACAAACCGTTCGATTATCCCTAAATTGATAGTATATCAATCAAATAAGGCACAACTACGTAATACCATCTTCTACAGTAGGTAAATATGTGGCCCGCTACGTATTCCCTTTTTCTTGTTCTGCATAATTAATCGAGGATATTTTATGCTCTCAACCGTTAACCTATTTGGCCATAGTCATGTCACATTTAATGTAGATCATTATATTTCTTGGTTACCTCGTCGACTTTTTCTGTGATGTCTTCGATTTCTTCTTGGAATTTATTTCTGCTTGATTTAATTTGTTCTTGTAATTTATCGGTGATTTATTCTTGTAATTTATTCTGATTTATCATGGTCCCTTCTTGTAATTTGTTTGACTAGATTTAACTAATGGCATTTCTTCTTCTAATTTATTTGACTTCTTCTTGTAATTTATTTTGACTGGACTTAATTTCTTCTTGATTTGAATCCATTTTATTCTGAATTTTCATTAAGGATTCCATATTTTCATCCTCCAGCTCTCGTGAGTAGCATATATAAAACACTTCCGCTTTATTTATTTATTTTGTTGTGAATTTACAATATAAATATTAAAAACTTTAAAAATCCATACTAGCAGTGGAACTCCTCTAGATTCGGCAAAGTTGTGCTAGGCATGGCGCAATATCCATGGTAGTTGAAGCCAAGGAGATTAAGGAAACTTGGTCTATGGCTCCCGTTGGAAAACCTTTACAGGGTTGATAAATGAATAATTTTTAATAAATTATACAGGTAGTTCTCATTTTGTTTTTGGAGCTAAAATACTTTTCCCCTATAAAAAATATAACGATTTACCAATTGGCAGGGGTAGAAAATGTCAGGATTTCATATAGTTTATAGTGTATACACACGATGTTGCTAAAAAACAAGGAAATTTTATCATTACACGAATTTTGTTAAGTCCACCATGTTGTAAAATTACTTCAAACAAAATATACAGTTGAATGCATTCTTTTGTCAAGTGTAATCAAAAATATTTTGTCTTCACAATGTTTTGTTGCAACCAACCTTTTACCGATCACCAGCAAAGGATTTCCAACTTGAGAAAAGATTCCCTAGTTTATACTCGCCAAATTTGAGAGCAATTCTTTAAGTCGATCTCCGTCACTTTTTTACAATTTCGCCATATTGGTAAATAACTTCATAAGAAAAATATACGTCTGAATATACTTAAATATGTTTTTTAACTTAGTTTAATCAAAAATATATGCTAACCTGCACATTTTTCGTTCTAACCCACACCCCATTCAGCCCGTTTTACCGATCACCATCAACTGTTTTTCATCTTAGTTTATAATATCCAAATTTAATAGCTCTTGCAGTTTTAAAGTTATCGTGGACGACACTTTCGCGCCAATTTTGTAATGATCCACCGTTTTGGAATTGACATAAAAAATACTATATATACGCTC
Source organism: Phrixothrix hirtus (assembly GCA_024586415.1). Taxonomy (NCBI): domain Eukaryota; kingdom Metazoa; phylum Arthropoda; class Insecta; order Coleoptera; family Phengodidae; genus Phrixothrix; species Phrixothrix hirtus. The sequence continues at coordinate 4,554 of JAHWXV010463724.1, read as the reverse complement.
TTTAACAAAAATTTTTATTTCATTTCCTACTCCAATCAACTTTTTTCACCGATTATCGCTAAAAGTTTTCTTAACTCATGAGAACGTCTTCTAGTTTACACCATCCAAATTTAAAAGTAACCTGTCAAATAGTTTTGAAGTTATTGTGGAAGAAAAATCGATCACAGACAACAGGCAGGCAGACATCACGCTAAAATCATCAAAATATGGAAGAAGTTAAAAATCGAATAATCTGTTTAATAATTGTTATTTCTTGGAACCGAATAATGGTTTTATTTATTTCCCTGCCATGCCATAGACATCCCCTAAATAGCAACAATTTTTTAAATTGCCATGGCAAATAATAAAATTTGATGGCTTAACATGAAACCGGAGCAGCACCTCGGTTCAACATGGTGGTATCAGAGACAGCAATTTGTGATTGTTACATTAAACATGTTTAGAATGACATAAATAAAAAACATAGGTAATAAATTAATAACAAACCAAAGATTATCAACTTCGCGGAGTTGAAGTGAACATTAAAAGTAATATTTTGAGACATTTTAAGGAATATTTTGATTCGTAACAAAAAATGATACACAAGTAATCTAATGATTTTAGGAAAATATTTAAAAACTTATCTTGTAATGATGTCCTTAAAATTCTCACACTACAAAGCGAACAAATGATACAAGTAGTGCTGAATGAAAGTTGCCAACTCCTCCATAATTCTCCTTTTATTTAAAATCATAATGTTAAAGTACAATATGTTATAAATACAACTCTTTTATTGCATTTGCAATTTTCTTCAGATTTTCCCATCACTATTGGAATGAAAAGTTCTATTATCTCGCTCTCAAAGTTCAAATTTTAAATACTAGCTAACAGATTTTGTTCATATAAATTGCATTTGAATGACAATTTATGTTTACGTAAGGATATGCAAAATATTTAAAAGAAAAGCGCGATTTTTTATTCTATGTAAGAGGGCAGTTTTTTTATCTTCTGAAGTGCAAGTAAAAGGCAATCGAGTGGTAGAAGGCGGGTAAAAGCGGACGGCGACTGATCCTGTCCCCCACTATAGTCACTGCCATTTCAAACATCATTACGCCATTGTGAGCTGAGTTGCAGGCACGTAAACATGGCTGCTAGCATTGACTCTTCCGCCAAGTGTAATTTGCTTATTGTAATTCGATTTCTTCAAGTGGAAAGCCATTAGGAGCTTCTGGAGTTTTTCTGATTCATGACAACGTCCGATCTCACAGTGCTGCTGTAATCCAGCAACTTCTTCAGCAATTTAAATGGGAAATTTTTGAATACCCGATGTATAGTTCTGATTTAGCGTCGAGCGACTTTCACTGGTTCTCTGAACTGAAAAAGTAGCTAGAAGGGCAGAGGTTCGAGGTTAATAACAACCTTTAAAACAACGTTAAGGCCCATGTTCACTTAATGGCACTTATACCTATGAAGAGGGATTGCAAAGCTTGTCCGCAGATATGACAAATGCCTCAATCTTCACAATGATTATATTTGTACCTACCTTTTGGTAATAAATTCATTTGGTTATTTACACTTGTCTTTGTTTTATGGACTATGGGATGTTGAAAAACCCGCCCTTGTATTTTAAGGATGTGCAAATTAAACAATTAAATAATAAAAAAAGCATCAAGCCGGGAAAATACAGTAAGAGAGTAGACTTCATACTATAGTATAAATCCAACTTTCTTGTTATCTTTCTAATTATGACATAATGAAAAGCCGCAACCTATTGAAATTTGAAGAGATAATTAGCAAATCTAGCGACTTGCTATAAAGGAAAACAGAATAAAAACATTATTAATGAAAATAGTAATTCTTAAAGACAGAACGAATGAAAATGTTCGGTAAAAAACAATAAGTAGGTACAGACTTCGCCTAACTGAACGCCGTTGCGTATAACAGTGCAAACATCGCCTCGTTGTCGTGAACGTTGTTTTTCGAAAATCACCGCGTACATTATAGTGTTCTTTTTTATTTGGATTTCTGTTCAATTTCTTAACCTGGTGTGAACAGACGTAAAAAATGTTAAAACATTCAATTGCATAATTTTCAATTAACAGTAAAATGGTTTCATTGGATTATTTCATGTTCATCCTATGGAATACGATGCAAATTACGACAATATTTCTGTACTCTGAGAAAGTGAACGCTTCTTTGACATTGCAGTGGAAAATCATGTCTCGATCGGTTGGCATAATGCACGCGATGATGTTCGAGGCAACATACAAATTTCACGAATTCTTATTCGTGATAGCGTTCAGTTCGACGAAGTGAACAAGTTTGTACCTACCTATAAATTGCGAAGGCCAGTGGATGATTGCAATACCCGGGCCGTTATTATAAACATGAGGTAAACAGGAAATGCATGATATTATAAATTAATCGGTTATAACATTAAGTGATTGAAAAGATTTTTGCGTCCCGAAAATTGTAATTAATAAATGTTAGACTTTTTTTATAATTAAAAACCCGAAAACTAGGAACAATTAAGATTTAAGGGCCAATTGTACCATACTATTTAAACGTCGATTAGCTTAAACGACTAATTAGTACCATAGTATCAATTGTAATTAACAATTATTTCCATTGAAAATAGTCGTACATTAAATAAATCAACCATTAAATATGTTGGTCTAATTGGCACTAAACTTCATAAATAGTCGTGTACACACACGTGTGCTAACAATTAATAAAAGGTAAATTTTATTTTATGAAATGCTTGAAGTGACACTTTGAAATCTGCTTCTCAATAATTAACAACAATGTTGATATATCATTACAGATTGCATTTTATATAGGTTTCCCATTCTTACAAGAACGATGAGATGCGTGAAGCTAAACAGAAACGTGTTATAACGATGTAAAATACCAGTTATAATCGAAGTACAATCGGCAACACAAGTTTTTGAAATGCATTTAACATCAGATATTTTTGAATTGCATTTTAAGCAGTTCGTTAGTGATAATGGGACTGTTAATATTATTATATATAAAAATTCAAATTTAACTATAAAAATAGTGTTTACAAAAATAGAATAGTGATGCAATTACAAATCCATGAGTAACGAAAAATAAAAATAATGCTAAAATTACACTAAGAAAACTAAGAGATTAATTAAATACTTATATTAATTATACAATATGCAATAATATCTAATATGAAAAAGGAATATCTAGCTAATTATTAAAACTACACTACTTACCTACATACCTACATACATAAAACTATTCTACAATTACAATGCTAATTTTCTAAAATAAAAATATAATTCAATTTTATAATACTACATACGTACAAAATAAAAGGAAATAATACAGAAAAGAACTAAATTTACTGAGGAATTGGAATATATCCAAGTAAAATAGCTCAAATAATACTATTAAAGTGAGCTTACCACTGCGCAACTAAAAGTTATTGTTCTTGCTAGAATGGGTAGCCTGTACTTTGTTTTTACCTTACTGTTGCCGCTCGTAGTGCTTGGGTTTCGAGTGCGATTTTCCGTGTCTCTATATAATGCTAACAACACTTTAATTTATAATAACCAGATATAATTTGAACAAAATAATGAAACAATTATGATTTAACTATTTAGTACCATAAGAACATAAAAAAATGCATTTCCTGCATCAAAGAAGAAAATGCGATAACTTTACTTTTATGTATAACTAGATAAACTAAGAAAAATAATTAAAATATTTAATACGCATCTCTTTACATAAGTTTGAGTTACATAATTTCCAATAATACAAACAATAATTTATTAATATCACTCACTAAATATGGCAGTTTTTCAAAATTGGCTTGCCAAAAAAAACTGATATTTATACAATCCAACAACAAATAATTACTTGATAAAGTATAAAGTTTAATAAACATTAGATTTGCTGTTTTTGAAATAGACAGAACTTTTCATTGCGATAGTAGTTTCGTAAATATTGGTTCAGTTATAACATACGTTTTTTAAAGAGTGAAGCATTAACGTCACACAGATTTTGTCGCTTGTTTTAGATTTTGTGCTTACTATTTTAAATAGATATTGGCAAATTAAATAAACAAGTAAGACAGTAAAATGATGAATATAAAAATAAATAAACAGTGTTTAAACAAATATTTTTTTTAAAATTGCTCTAAAAGAATTTATAATACTTTTAAAATCTTAAAAAATTGTTTGTAAATTCACTGACAGCTGATATTAAAGTACATCCTAACAAACAATAACTAAATGACAATTATGTTTGTAGCACATATTTCTATGAAGCGGCAACTTTTATTATTTCAGTCATTTTAATGACCTTGATGCTTCACAATTGAAAATACTGTATTAAAAACACAGAAATGTGATAAATAGGGTGTCTACTACAAAAGTCAAAGGCGCTTTCATGACTTTTCCATGACTTCTGTGGTTAAATTCAGTCACGAGCTTTAATTTTATTTAATACTGTGTGTTCATTTTATGTTGTAGGAACCGCCTTTTAGAAATATCAACTATAGTTCTAATTTGCCACTCTATTAGTATCATAGTATTATTTATA
>JAHWXV010463688.1:0-17178 GCA_024586415.1 Phrixothrix hirtus | reverse complement strand
CCAGAATATTACTTAAAATAATGATGTAATGCTATGACTTATTGCTGACCTAATTGTATTGACAGACATAAATTACTGCAATGAGTCATTTGCGGATTACTTCATCTATTTTATTACAAAGAAAACATTCTAGATGATTCTAAAATTTTCCATTTACTGTTTCTAATTTCTGTTACAATACTTTTCTTTGCATGTTGTGCTAGATACCAAAGCATGTGGTGTAATTTTATATATCGCCTTTCTCGATTTTCACTCACTACTGATGTGATTTCTTCTTGATCTTAGTTAATACCTATAAAAGCGTTTTACTGAAGATTCGTTAAAAAAACAGAGCTACGGTGGCATTAAACTCAGCAAAATAATTTAATCTTTTACTCCGTGTGTTTCAATAAACTAAAATTATATAACCAGCGAAATAGGAGTAGAATTTTCGATTTTTATTAAATATTAGGTAAATAACAGATAATTTTTCTAGCCATTAGCGTCTTTTCAATTAATACTTCAAGTATGAATATTGTAACAAAAATTAGAAACAGTAAATGGAAGGTTCTAGAATCATCTAGAAGGTTTTTTTTTGTAATAAAATAGGTGATGTAATGGCAATGACTAATTGCGATAACCGATACGTGTCAATTACTTAGGTCAGCAATGAGACATAGGATTACAAATTATTACATCATTATTATGAGTAATATTCTTGAATATTCTATTTCAATTGTATCTAGAATTTATCCTTCCTATATAAGCAGCAGATTAAATTCTCCTCGAGTAGTTTTCGCTAATATCTTGTACTGTCTATTACTGCTACACATGTAAATATAAATAGACACAACTAGAAATAAACGTTTGTTGAAAGTGCATTGTAAAATAAATATTAAAATAAATAAATGTAGTATTAGTGAATATAAATAAACATTTTAAAAACAATTAACTAGTTTGGTTACATTGGTGCCAGGCCTGAGATTTGTTTTAAAAGCTGAACTCACACACTATAATTAAATAAAAGCTAGTATTAATTGTTTTTTATACGCCAGTAACAAGAAGTGCCGAAAAACTAAAATATGAAGGCGTTGATGGAAATGTTACAAAAGATGCAGGAAGAAATGAAATCCAATCAAACTAAACCACAAGAAAAAATGGATTCCAATCAACAAGAAATGTAATTCAATCAAACTAAATTACAAAATGAAATTAAGTCGGGTCAAAATGCATTAAAAGGAGAAATGTTATCGATTAATGCAACTCAAAATAAATTAAATAATGAATTTAAATTAAGCCAAATTACAATAAAACAGGATCTAACAAAAGAAATAGAAGATGTTTCTAATGAGATGTTAACCAAATATGAGGAGGAACCAAGAAGTGAGACGAACTGCATCAAAAGTTTATTCTCCTTACCGTAAATAAAGAAGTCAGCATGCCTAAGAAGAAAGCGTCACTAGTTCCTCTGGAACAATCAACCGAAGCAAATATAGAGCAAGTTGAACATTTTCCTGTTATTGCTAACGGTATGCTAAGTACTATAGGACACGTTAAAGCATCTACGTATAATGGGACGACGTCTTGGGACAATTTTAATAAACAATCTATGGCAGCCGCAACATCAAATGGATGAACCATTGAAGAAAAGGTAACTGCCTTAATAGTAGCTCTACGTGGGGATGCGTTAGATATTCTTCAAACAATACCAGACGACCTACAGAATAACTTCGGTTACCTTGTATCACGATTGAAACTGCGATATGGAGATAAACATATGCAATAAGTATATTGTGCCCATTTAAGAAACCGTGTACAGAAGCTTGGCGAGAACCCCCAGAAATTTGAAGCGGAACTTGCGCTGCTAGTAAAAGTAGCATACCCAAAGGCTCCAGAAAGTTTTATTGAACAAATTGTGGTGTAAAAATTTGTCGATGGACTTAGGGATTCTGAAACAAAATAGGCACTTAAATTACCACGTCCACGTGACCTTTCCAGTGCTCTAGCTAACGCATTGGAATTTTAACCGGCCAAACAAACGTCTAAGTGTCATGTTGCAGTGCAAGCCGTTGAGAAAGATAAAACTAATTCTGAGACCTTACAAGAAATAGTGTTAAGATTACTTGAGATGCAAAACCCAACAGGCCGTAAACTTCGATCCAGGAAGCGCAGTAAACAGGTGCATACACAGAAAAATTGTTAAACGCGGCATCCTTATAACATGAACCTGATAATCTTTGCATTAATGGAACAATCGCAGGAAGAAATTGCCAAATTCTGCTGGATACAGGAGTAACGAAGACAATAGCAAAACCAAACGTTGTTGGGAATGGAATATTACTGACGTCACAGCTTCATCTACGTGCAGCTACAGGAAAGCACACAACCGTTCATGGTGAAGTTATTACAGATATTGAGATCGGTTGTAGGAAGTCAACGCATCGCGTGCTAGTAGCTGATATTGAGGAACCTGTTATGTTTGGTATGGATGTAATGTCTGAGTTTGGCTTCGGCTTAGACTTGAAGAACCACATCATACGAGTTGATGATGAAGAGATACCCATGAATCAACGGGATCACTATGTAATAAAAGTAGTACTAGCAGAAGAAGTGACATTACCGCCAAGCAGCGAAACTATAGTTATGGCCCAACCGGATGGAGACTTACGGGTAGGATGAATAGGAACTTTAGAATCCAACTACATAGGTATTGGTAGTGGTATTCTTACTGGAAGAATGTTGATGGAGGCCAAGGAAACAACACCTGTTCACTTGATGTATATTAATACCTTCCAGATGACTCTAAAGAAGGGCACAGGATTAAGATCATGCACACCTATCTCATCTGTGGTACGTTGCACAAAAGTCACACTCGAATCCCTGAATTCGAGCAAAAATCTAAAGCAAGTAAATTGGTCCAATGATAATATATTCGTCACGGGCGACTGTTTGAAAGGAAGGGCAAATGTTGCGACGCACAGAATAAATACTAGTGATGCCCAACCAATACTTCAACGGCCAAGGAGGCTGCCTTTATCCAAACGAAGGAAAGCTGAACAAATAGTCAAGGACATGACCATGAAGGGATAATACAGCCATCCACCAGTCCTTGGGCACCGCCAGTTATGTTGGTTCAACAGAAAGGTGGTAGCATAAGATTCTTTGTGGATTACCGTGGTTTAAATAATGTGACCAAAAAGGATAGCTATCCACTATCTAGAATTCGCGACGCTTTAGACCCGCTTTCTGGCTCCAAATAGTTTTAGACTTTAGATATGAAAAGTGGATATTGACAAGCCGGTATAGTGACTAAGCACTGACGAAGTACAACATTCTCTATTGGATCTGGCCTTTGGCAATTCATTGTGATGCCTTCCGGCTTGTGCAATGCACCAGCCACGTTTGAAAGATTAATGAAATTAATCCTGAGAGGGATGTCTTGGCAAACATGTCTAGTATACTTGAAACATGTCATAGTAATTGGAAAGACCTTCGACGAACACCTGAAAAATCTTGAAGAGTAGTTTCAAAGACTACGAAGTGCACATCGACAACTTAGTCAGAAAAAGTGCAACTTGTTTCAAAACAAATTGAAATAATTGGGTCATGTACTATCGCAAAAAGGTGTGGAATCAGAGGCAGAGTAATTAAGTCCATGCGAGGGTGGCCACAACCGAAAGGTAAACATGAATTAAGAAGCTTCTTGGGATTATTCACTCACTATGGGCGATTTGTACGTGGACTTGCGACATCGCAAAACCACTTACAAAACTTTCTGAAGAAGACCATCCATATTTATGGAACAATAGCTGCCAAGAGTCATTTGAAACACTTAAACAAACCTTGATAACAGCATATAAGAGCAACTCAGTTATCCTAGAATAAATGGAAGGTTTGTCTTAGATACCGACCCTAGTTACGTTGGCATCGGTGCAGTGCTATCGCAAATTCAAGATGGACAAAAACGAGTAATTGGGTATTTTAGCAAGGTGTTGTCCAAACCTGAGATGAACTATTGTTTCACGCGCAAAGAATTGCTAGCGATGATAAAGGCTGTTGTACACTTTTACAAATACCTTTATGGACGAATTTTCTTATTGATAACTGATTATGCAGCGTTGAAATGGCTCCTGCAGTTTAAGAATCTAGAAGCCCAAATAACGAGATGGATAGAACGGCTACAAGCGGAAAAATTCATAGAAATGCCGGCGCCTTGTCATGACGGCCTAGCACAGGAGTTTGCAAGCATTGTACTTGGTTGGAGTCAAAATATGAAGGTCCTCTTATCAGCCGTACTACTATAAATAACGATGGTTGGAACCCAGATAATGTCAAACAACATCAGGAAAACGACGCAGACCCGAAGGTGCTATTAAAATGAGAGAATGAAGGTCAAAGATCAGGTTGGGAGGAAGTGGCCTTATTACATCCTATTGTTAAAGCATATTAGTCTCAATGGGACTCCTTGCAAGTTCAGGACGGCCTTTTGAAAAGATCCCTGTAAATTAATGATGGAAGTAAAACACGAATACAGTTGGTGGTTCCGAAGAATAGACTTTCGGAGATTCTGCGACAGCTGAATGATGGTCCATCAGGAGGGCATATGGGAGTAAAGGAAACTATGGAAACGGTCTGTGAAAGATTCTATTGGATGAACTGCAAGGGTGATGTTAAGGAATGGTGTCGAGGATGTGTAATAAGTGCAACTGGGAATGGTCCATTGGGAAGGCGAAAAGCACCGATGTGTCAATATAATGTGGGTAGTCCATTCGAAAGAGTTTCCATTAATATAGTTGCTCCATCTCCAGAAACTGAAGCAGGAAACAAATACATTCTGGTTACAATGGACTATTTTAGTAAATGGACCGAAGCATATGCTATACCTAATCAAGAGTCAATTACAGTGGCCGAGACCTTGGTAAAAGAACTGTTCAGCCGTTTTGGAATTCCTTTGGAATTATACTCAGACCAAGGAAGAATATTTGAGTCAACCTTTTTCCAAAGTTTCTGCCAACTGTTGAAAATGTGCAAAACCAGAACAACTGCTCTTCACCTCCCAGTTAGATGGAATGGTAGAACGCATAAAGCGAACAATGGGAAAATATTTATCAAGAGTTGTCTCAGACAATCAATGAGATTTAGACCAATACTTACATCTGTTTCTGATGGCATATCGACCAGCCGTACACGAAATGGCAAGAGAGACCACATATAGAGTGTTGTTTGGGCGTGAAATAAGACTACCGTGTGATGTGCAGTTTTGTAGTAAACCTGGATAGGAGGAGATCGCTGAAAATGCGTATGCTGAAAGCCTACGAAAGAAACTAAATTCAATTCATGAGAGAGCTCGTGATAACATCCGGATCGCCAGCGATCGAATGAAAGTCCAGTATGATGTAAGTTCCAAAACGGGACGATTTCAACCCAATTACCTAGTGTGGTTGTACCAACCTCAGCGACGACGAGGTCTATCTCCCAAATTGCAATGATGTTGGGAAGGTCCGTATAAAGTGGTAAAAATGATCAACGATGTAATCTACCGAAATATGAAATTACCCAAAAGAAAGCCCAAAGTGGTTCACATGAATCGGTTAGCCCCATACGCTGAGAGGAATGCAGAACCAGGACAACAATAATTTGTGCAAAGGGCGAACAATTTCGGAGTGGAAGAACTAGGAGTCCAAAACAGCGAACAATCAATCACTGACTTTATGACAATGTTTCTGGACGCCACAAAGCTAGATTTGGGGTTACCACTGAGGAGTACAGAGATCTGTTTGATGTACCAGAGGATTACCCCTTAGCTTATTGTGTCGCTAAAGGCGTCCAAATGTCCCGTGACATCGCAGTTGAGTTTAAGAAGAGGTATGGTGGCATAGAAGGAATACTGCAACAAGAGCCAGAAATTGGAAAGACATGCCACCTACTACGCCGTTACCGCCAAGGTATGCGAAGTATTTACTACCTTGTGACGAAAGCATTATCTCATCAAAAGCCACGTTATGAAGGCCTGTGGAAGGCGTTATAGAATTTAAAGAAACATATTTGTGCCGGCGCCAGTAGAAAGTTAATTGTACTAAAGTTCGGCCATGGCCTAGACCAGCTTAATTGGCGTCTGGTACGTAACATGCTGGCGGTAGTGTTTCGTGGCACTGGTGTCAAGATCCTGCTGTGCAGTTGGAATCCAAATGGAATTCCGCCAGCGACAAAATCTGTGTACTGTCACCTCTATAACAAATGGGACTGCAAGTATGGATCACAGGGTAGATACCGACATTCTCCAACGAAAATAGAACCATCGCAAGTGCAAAGTCCAAGATCACTGTTACGGGGCCTAACAATCTGAAGGAGGGGGCAGGGTAACAAAAATTAGAAACAGTAAATGGAAGGTTCTAGAATCATCTAGATTGTTTCCTTTGTAATAAAATAGGTGATGTAATGGCAATGACTCAGTGCGGTAACCGATACCTGTCAATTAGTTAGGTCAGCAATGAGTCATAGCATTACAAATTATTACATCATTATTATGAGTAATATTCTCAAGTATTCTATTTCTATTGTTTCTAGAATTTATCTTTCCTATATATGCAGCGGATTAAATTCTCTTAGTATAGTTTTTGTTAAAATCTTGTACTGTTCATTACTGCTACACTTGTGAATATAAATAGAAATAAATAGAAATGAACCTTTGTTGAAAGTGCATTGTAAAATAAATATTAAAATAAATAAGTATAGTATTAGTGAATATAAATAAACATTTTGAAAACTATTAACTATCTTCGTTACAATATATTAATTCTAAAATTAATAGACGTACCGCTACCTTACAAAATTTGTTTGAGAAATGCAAGCTGTCAAATCTAGAAGAACTACCTTGCTACCCTTTTCTAATCATTTACCTTTATATAGCTTTTGTATGAGGCACATTTTGTTTCTTAATTTTTAAGTAAATAAGAAAATGGCATAAAACGTTTTGCAGGTTTTAACGTCAAACAGCTGTAATGATTTTATGATGTTAATTTATGCACCTTGTAATGTTGCTTTATCAGAAATAAAGTATTTAATATTTTATGATTTCTCTAATAGTACTAATTCGCAACTAATAGCGAATAATAGTAATATCTTTGAATAAGTTTAGAGAAAGTGTATAACGTAGTTAAGTAAATAATTTATTTGCAAAATACTACATTTTATTTTATTAAAACTTTTCTTGTTTATACTGATATTAAATTATTAATTTAATTTAAATATTTAATTTTGTAAATACTACATAAATATAAATCTGTCTGACAATACTAAATGTTAAGCTATTCCCAGAAGTTATCGTCCATTGTGAAAGTGATTTAAATATAGTAAAACAAAGAACTTTAATAAAAGTTTATCTTTGCACCTTAAATGGTAATGACTATTATTTAATAAGTAAGCAAAAATCTATTAAATAAAGTCTTTATGATCTAAAGTATTCTACAATTGAAAATTAAATTAAAGTTATATTGGAAAAGGAATAATTCCGATTCTACAATAATAAAAATAAAAGATTTAACCAAGTTCTAATTCTACAATATACCTAATAGAATAAGAATAAGCTGCTAGGGAATGTCTACACTTAAATGTCTAATAAAAAGAAGAAATAATAAATTTGATAACTAATTGTTTTTACTAGAATGTACCCATATTGGCAACTACAGAAACGCAAGAAAGGTGAGCCCTAACCTAGAATGATTCATTTGCTCCTCACTGCTCAACCAAATGCCAACGTCCTTACTAGAATAGACAACCTATACTCAGCTGTGCAGCTGAGTAATTAAGAGATTCAGACAACATGCGGTGTTATTTTCGCAAGCACACATAATAAAAAGTATACTATAAATTGCAAATAGCAAATTAAAAAATATATGTAAATAAATGATTGTATTCATTTGTATATAAAATTTGTGGGAGTTAAATTTATCAGGATTAAATAATTCTAATTAGCCACTTGTCCTAATTTTATATTTTACCTAAAATTATTTGAAATTACATGTATCTTCAATAAAATAAGGTATGTTTGAAATAAGAACACTAATAAAGTTAAAATTTTAAAACTAAAACAGATCTACGCATTGTGAGTGCGCGTGGCGTCATAATCAGACATATTCATAAACAGCTTTGTTCACTAAAAACAGGTGACTATCGAGTGATTAACTAAATTTTCTAATTGAGCACAGAGCAGGAAGTCACATTGGTTACGTTGAATATTTGAGTTGCAGCCCCCCAGAATGTTCTTCGGTAAATCAAATTTCTTCTAACACTTTTACTGATTCCAATCCAGAAAGTATCAATCTAATGCCTAACGGTTGGAGTACACAATAAGGTGCAGATAACGAAACAGAGTTAAACGAAGAATTGACTAATGGTGAACTAGAATGCAGCCGGTTTTGTATAATAGGGACTACCTTGTGTTACTCACAAGTTGAAATAAATTCTGAAAGAGTAACTCACTATTTTATCCCCAAAACTGCACATTACGCATTGCTTAAAGAATATTAAGACGGATAATTCCATACCGGGATATATAAAACACTATTAAACATTATTTCTCACTTTTGGTTTATAAAAATGCCCCAGTTTATCAAAAACTATATTGATCCCTGTTTAATCTGTTTCACTTGAAAATCACCACCCAGAACATTCTTGTTTGATGCCCATTCAACTTAAAAGCTAGCTATTCCTTCTCATACCATCGCTATGGCCCGTTGCGGACTACTACCACAAACCGAGGACGGATTTACTCATATTTTCGTAGCAGTAGATGTTTATTCTAAATATTGTTTTTTTATGCACTCAAAGGACTAAAGACAATCCAACTGGCAGATTGCATTCAAGATATAATCTTACTCATAGAAACACCAACGCGTAGTATTACTGATAACGTCACGTAATTAAAATCCGTCCAAAGCATGACCTTCTGACCATATGGAGCATCGAATGACATTTTGTCACACGATACGTGCACCAGCCAAATTGACAGATGTTTTGCGAATGCAGGATGAGGGGTGAATGTAGTACACTTGTATCTCGTATTCAAATAATTATTACTTCCATTGTATATAAAACGACCAAACGGACACCGCTCCATGCCTAATTGGGTGGGATAATATATTTCCAGCAATGCGACCCATTATTGGCAATACTTCTTTGTCCCCTTTCCAATTTGAAAAATGGCGCCAAATTATAACGTCGCTATTATAACGTGATGCAACAAGAAAAGCACTCCAATAAAGCTGCCAAACACGTTGGTGATTATGAATTTCTTTCAGGAAAGGCTCTCCACCCTAAGAAATCTGAATCTGGTTGTATCGGGTCGTACACCGATATGAACTTCGGAATGCTGGAGATATTGTAGATTCTATCAGATTGACAGAACATACCGCACGTCAGATACGTCTTTGGCGCAAAGAATGGAGTTTAAAGGGCTGTGAAAGTTTCCTTGAAAAGATATGTCACCTATGATGATTATAAGGCAATTTTCGTTGCTTTCTCTATTGTATGAGATGGCCGTGTTACCGGCTTGAAAATTAGGTTATACCTATTTTACACTTTGGATGTAGTTCTTGGGCTTTTGTGCTTTCTGGAGGATATTACACTTTCGGTATAATGAGTGGTCCATTTGTGCTTCCTCACGGATAAGACATTTTTGGTGTAATGCCTGGGCCATTTGTGATTTCTGGCGGAGATTATACTTTAGGTGTAATGCCTAAACCGTTTATGCTTTCTGGCAGATATTACTGTAGTACTGTGCTTTCTGACGGATATTACACCTATGTGTGCTACTTATAGTTTAGATGCTTGGTCTCATGTGTCTTCTAGCGTACGTTATAGTAAACTGCATTTAATTGGATGGCTCCAGCAACGAGCAGGCTTTAATTATTTTCTGCTTGTTACATTTGAACAGGTATAACCTTTGAAACTTATAACAGTTGCTAATTCTTACAAATACACACTTAATGAATTGTAGCTAGTTGCTAATGCTCTTCATTTTATTCGACAGATACCTGATTCTCCTGTGCCACCTGTGCCGGTGCCGGAAATAACATGTGGAGGTCAGTATCAAACCCAGCGTATTGATTTGAAACCGTCCCAGTGTTAGGATGGTCGTGTTAGCGCTGAACGTGCTAAACGAATGTACATAGTTTTCTATGTATTTCGATGTATGGCGTTATAAATATAATTTTTTGTTTTGACGTTCTTACTATAGATATGTCAAAACCTTATCCTGTCACTTATATGTCCATATAGTTATTCGCAGAAAGATGCTGGGTTAAGACGCAATTATTATACAAGGTGGCGCAGAACCAGCTAAGAAATTTGGAATGGTCATAAATTATATATGGAAGTAGGGAAAAAATAAGTAAACATGTCTATAAACACAATCAAGTATGTCATTTACTTCGCAGAAATTACGAGGCTATTTTTGGAAATTACGTCAGGCAGATGGCCGCCGTTATAAACTTTCCTGGAAGTTGTCGTACACGCACCTCCGTAGGTCCTCATCAGTGGCTATCCTGAATTCTGGAGTAGTTCTAATACACTTCTAGAACACACGGTCTTTTAGGAACTCCCACAGGAAAAAGTCTGATACCCTAAGTTCGGGCGACCGAGCTGGCCAAAGATGTCGCCGAAACGAGGGATAACAGTTCTGAACATCTGACGAACTACAGCCATACTGTTTCATAGGGTATGACTTTTGCTACATTCTGCTGGAAATACAGCGTTGTAGGGTCAATGCCAAGGTGTCGTAACTGGGGTTGAACAAAGTTTTCTAACATAATATAAATACAGCCACCGGAATAACTGTACCCCTTGTCCTATGCGGTTGCGGTGTTTTTCTTGAGTTGCTTTATTTTTGTATTTAATGTATTTTTAAACTTCTATAAACATTTTTTAAATTTCTAAGCAGTTTTTTCTACGAATTTTAAGCAAATTACCATTATAAACGGTAATGTGTGGTGTAATAAAAGTTCAAAGTATCAAAAAAAAATGCATGGTTGTTTCTACACCGTTAAATGAAATAACAAAATTTAGGTGTGCATTTAGGCATTTTTAAATATTTGAAGTAAAAATAAAGTTTATTGTTATAAAATGACATAACCTCAATTTATTCGATAACATACTTTAACATCAAAGTAAATACAAAACAGTATAGAACATAATGCAATTCAGAAATAAAAATGACTAAGTATGTGTAGTCCATAAATAACAGAAATGGTGATAAAATGTATCAACCACTAAAGTTACACCAAGATCCTTTATAAATGTACTTTTTGGTGACTAACTAGTTCACGATCAGTAACAAATTAGGATTAACGGTTTTTAGCGAACTTTTAAATGAATACCATTGATTAAATTACTTGACAAGATACGCAAAGTAATGATAAAACTGCGTATACCGCTTTCCTACCTAATTTCTTTACATCTCTCACCATTTTGTCAACGAAATAAGTATTAATATGGTGTTGCCACCATACATTCCTGTTTAAAAATCCAAAAGCAAAAATTATAGCGTTTCCAACTTATACGCACTAAACAGGTGTAGTGCATATTAGCTGCTTCCTATTTATAAAAAATAGTTTGAAAACTAAGAAAACGGCAGAATATTACACTTTATCTATAAAAAGAATGCAGCTGATGTGCACTTTACTGGTGCAATACAACAAATGGGAAACGCTTTTAGTCGCGTCTATCATCTTTTAATAATTGAGACTTATTACAGTAAACCAAATTACAAGTCTTTGCTTTAAAATAAAATGGTTTTTAAAGATTCCGTTATAATTTTAAAAATTGAAGTATAATGATACAATACTTATCAGGCAACTACATATTATGACTCAAAAGGATTAAGCATCCTGATAAAGAAGATCTTTTTGCATTCTAGGTAAACGTATGGTAATAAAATATTAAGGCTGTTCTACGATAGTAAAATAGAAAAATCCTTGTCTCTGTTAGTTTTGAACCGATTGTTATGAAAATTGCTGAAAATATTTATTAGTTTATTTTAATATTTTTGGTATTTTTATTTTTTTTAAAATCTCAGAAATTTTGAAATAAAAAAGATAAAATCAAAAATTTTAACTTTTTCCGACATCAAAATGTCGAACTAATTTTTCTAAAGGTGTTTACTTCCATACACTTTTCTTATAAAATTTCTAATTAAGGAGTCTATAGCGTTTAAATGTGTTTAGACATGTGTAGCTTTACTTTTGTTGAGGATGTTCTGTCTCATTTAGAGCTGTCCAAAACTAGTCGAATCAGTGAATTATAATTCACTCTGGTCGACTTTACTGGTGCGTGTAAAATACCATAAACTATTTGAAATATTTATTTATTTAAGATTTACCAGTCTAGGAAAGCATGAACAATCTTTTATGGTTTTACTGTGACAGAGAGTTGTTTCAGGGTGAATATTTTGAAAGACAACAGTGAAAGTATTTATTAAAAATTAAAATTTGATTTTCTAGATTGCAGAATTATTGGTGCTACCCTATACACTGTGATTTACACTTGCATGTATATATCCCAATCATCCTAAATTATTATATCCATGCCACATATCCGTAAAATAGTACTTCCTGGGAATAGTAATTGTAATTTTTATATTATAAATTAGCTCTTAAGCAAAATATAATTACCTTGTCCAACATTCCCTAGGATTACGTCTTCGAATAGTTTGGCACCTCTACTATGTAAAAATTTAGTGTAAGAACAACACTGTACATAAATACAGACAGGCTTAATGAAAAGGGTAGATAAATAAAGGCAATTATACAGGGTGTCCGTTCCATGATTGAGCACTTATCAGTCATTTTATAAAAATCTTGATAGGAGATATGTAAATAAGGCTAAAGGAGGCAAGCAAGCATGTTACCAATCTCCAGCAGAAAAACGCACTAGATTTAGTTACAAAGCAGATTCTAGGAATTTTTCAATAATATGTCACCAGATTCTAGGGGATAGTTGAAGTAGGTATGTAGATTTGGAGGAAAATTTGAAATGCAGCTGACCGGAAAAATCTATAGAACAACGAGGTTTGCAAGCTCGTATTATCGATGTATCTATGCAACTTTGAGTCCTTTGTAAAGGTTCGCACGACTTTAATCCAGCTATTTCGGCATATCTAAGAAGCAACACGTCATGTGGTATATCTATTTAAAGCGAAGGTGGTAAGGCGCCTTTGATGTAAAGTTATGTTTGTAAAATCACACATTATTGAAGAAGTAATACGTCACATGGTATATCTATCTAAAGCGAAGGTTATAACACACTTTTAATGTACAATTATGCATTCTTGGACCTGAGCATGTTGAACTGTCACCTCAAACTAAAAAGGAACATGCTTGCGATAATGTAAAAAATGACGTGTGTTTTTGCGTGGGTGGTTACATTAGCGCTTTATCACACCGTACATTATATCCTGATCCAGAATCCATGTTAAACCTAAAAACATAACTTTCCCGATGCCTATAAAGAAAATTCCGCGATTTGAACGACAAAATCAAGTATCTATTAACGTTATGTTGAAGAAAAGTAAAGAACAAGCGTTTCTTAACAAAAATAAATAACTTGATGTTTATGCAAAGCCTTCATTATGCTGATGGTTTTGATGATAAATTTAACAGACGCAATAAAAGATTCTGTATTTGTTGTAAAATGCCTTCCAATTTAAATTGAACATCGCTAAATCTCGCTTACTCGCAAGTAATTTAAAAATTCGTTATATATGAAAGTATTATGTTTATTGAATCCCAATCTAAGTCGTGACAATTTTTGATACTGTAAAACTACATTTTTTTATTAAAATCGCATATCCTACTTTCATATGACAATGGTCAAGGTGTACCGTATATATCTGTAGTGTGACGTGAATATGTCTATTTTAGATTACAGAATGTCAACTTAGCGAAAATGTTATCTTGTACATATAGCATTTCCAATTTTGCCGCATTACGGATCACTATTTATAGATTTCATCAACTTACAGGGATCGAAAAAATTAAAATACCTTCTACAAATCATATTTTCTTTATTACTCTATACTTTTACACAAATCATACATTATTCTTACACGTATTATATATCTATTAGATAACAAACCAAGCATTACATATTTAAACTGTAATCAAATTTTTTACATAAATCGTGAATTTTATGCTTAAGATTCGTATTTAAATTATTACCAAAATTGTTACAAAAATCGTACATTATTATCCTATACTTAAGGCATCTTAGTTTCTCTAAAAATATATTTAACCGTAGCTGCCGCTGCGTACCTACGTCTGGTTAATTGTACATTGTTATATTTATTAGATGTCATCCCTGTTATTATATTTTGACAACTGCGAATGAGGTAATGGTTAAAAGTTGTAAAATCAAACTTTTGTTATATTTTAATATAGTAAAGATTGCTAAATTTAACTGCGATAATTCATTCTTGTTTAAATCGTTGCGAACAAACGTAATGAAGCGATCTTCATAATCCAAACTATTCACGTTCTTTTTTAATATAACTAAATCCCAGTTGGTATCAACAAAATTATTAATCATACTATTATTGATGTAAGTGTATAGATTCAATTCGTTCAATAATATAATCTTGTAATTAATAATATCTTTTAATGCGAACAATTCGTTTGCATCACTTTCACCAAAATGGATGTAGTTGTACTGATAATGTATAATTATTAGACTTTTTATGTAGGATCGTTTATCAAACTCAAATTCAAAGTTAGAACTGATTATAGAATTACTGTATAAATATTCGTCAAGCATAAAATAAACATTATCAAGTTGTCTGCCTTCTTCTCCTCTTACAGAAGCTAACTCATCCAACTTAAAGAATTGATATTGTATGCAAACTTCTCTATTTAGAAGATATTACCATTCTTCACTAGATAGTGCTATCACAATAGCACAAGTCGAAGGTTCCCGTGCACACAACTTAATCTAACAATTGGTTTTAAATCGAAGTAGATGCTACATCAAATTTCGATGTATTTCTTATGAAGTGAATCACCTATTCCAAGTGAAAATCTTGAAGCGTTTATTAAGTTTTCCTCTGTAGTTAATTTATATCGATACTACAAATGATTCTCGATAAGCTGTATTGATGTTAATGTGCTAGGTAATTGACCTTCTTATTCTTGACCACTCATGTAATATAAATTATTTTCACACATATGATACAGTTGTGTGTACATCAGCATATACACTCAACTAATAATGCTTCCAATTGCTAATTATAACTCCAACCCCCTTCCTGTCTGATAACGAAATGCTTATGCATGCTAATTGTAATCTAATTTCAAAACATTTCCTGCTAGTCTGATAAGAAATGAGGACATCGGCTTTTGCATGCCAATTATATATAAATCTGACTCATTTCCTGTCTGGACTGGTAAGAAACCGTTTTCTCATGCTAATTATAACTACTGTGTGACAATAAATGAGGACATCAATAATTAATTACCTTTAATACAGAAAGATGCAGATAATCACGTTAAGTCCGATTTTTTTCAATCTTGCGACCCACTTCCCCACTCCCAAAAATGGCCCACCTACAAAATGGCCGATCACAAAGTGGGAGACCCATAAAATGGCTGGCGCGCACCCACAAAATGGCCGACCCCTCTTACGCCTCACGCAAAATAGCGTACCTGCAAATGGCACCACCCACCCCCAAAATAGCTGACTCCTGCCACTTAATGACCGACTGCCCCCACTCCACCCAAAAAATAGCCCACCCACAAAATGGCCGACTTACAAAATTGCTGATTCCTCGCACAAAATGGCTGCCGCCACCTCCTCCCACAAGATGGCGCTCGATGACTCCTCCCACAACCTGGCCGCCAAACCTCAAAATTGAGGTTATGTAACGTTTTGATCTGGAACCGGCATACCATATCTACTAATGCTTAATTTGATTTATCTAATTATACTCAGTGACATGGAAATAGCAACACCAAGTAGGCGCAGGAATTTTTTAATCAAACTTGGCAGAAACTTTTACCTACTAAAAGGTAGCAATTAATTAAAATTTTAAGAAAAAGAACAAAATATAAATATAATTTTTATTAACAATGGGTTGGTCACCCCTATTGGTTACACACTATCTCACTCTTCGTTCCATCGAATTTGGAAGATGGTCGGTCGATTTCCTATTGAGGTATTGTGTCCCAAGCAACTTATACTTCGTTTTGTAGAGCTTGTAGCGTCTGCGGAGGATGCAGCAAGTTCCACAGTCTTCTCCCCGCAATGTCCCAAACATGGTCGATGGGCGAAATATCGGAAGATCGCTGTAGCTATGGCAAGAATTGGCATTCTCCTCTTCAAATCGGTCAATATAACGTCCTTCAATATGGTGATGGGTATTATTCTGCTGGAAAAATGGATCTTCCAACTGCTGAATAAATGGAATAATATGGTGTTCTAACAACTCATTCACATGGGCGGTCATATTGCCTCGGATTAATACCAAATTAAACCTACTCCCATAAGTTTTAGCACCTCATACCATAATCACCATAGTGATATGCACATGCCTCGTAACATAAAATTCAACATTGCGATGTTCCCCATGTGTTCGTCTAACCCTCATAAGGTCATCATGCATCCCCAAACAGAATCTGAATTCATCGCTGAACACCACCCTATGCCACTGTAGGTTCCACTGCAATCGTAACATACACCACTCCAAAAGTTGCTGTCGGTGCTAAACTATTAGTGGTAACACAGGATGTGGTCGATAGGATTGACGACGGGTAACCGGGCGACCTTAGTTAGCTAACAATTGATCGGTAATTGATCTGGTACAACAGAATCACTCTCTTGTTACAATAAGTCGAAGATGGTGATCCTACACCTCATGATCCCACCCTCAAAATAAGCGATCATGGGCAAAAACACTAAAGAACTGAACACAATCTCGCAAAACATACAACAGATAACATTTTTAGGAAACACAGAAGAACTGTCAGATAAGTCATTATCATGACCCATAATAAAGAAATCTAATCAATTGTTACCATTTAGTAGTTAAAAGTTTCTGTCAAGTTTGGTCCAAAAATTCCTACGCCTTCTTGGTGTTGCGATTTCTATGTGTATATATGTATATATATATATATATATATATATATATATATATATATATATATATATCCCGCTATC
>JAHWXV010463658.1:0-17352 GCA_024586415.1 Phrixothrix hirtus | reverse complement strand
ATTTAATTTTCCCATATTTAAATATTAATTATTTAGTTCAATTTCTAAAATTATAAAGTAATTAGATGATCTTACATTTTCTACATTAAAATTCCAAATGTTTAATTTTTAATCAATTCTATCAGTTTTGCAAGTTTTTTACTATATTTTTAACAAGTTATTTTAAAACAAATGCCGTATTTGGGTAAATTTTTTGTAGATTCTAAATATAACTTTAGTCAGTGTTTTTAATTTAACAAAATTACATTCCCGAGGTAACTCAGTAAGATATTATTTTGACGACCAATGTTTGATTTTCTAGGGACTTTTTTAAGTAGTGATGATGTTGGAATACAAATCTATAGAAGAAACGTCTGTATATTGGCGCTACCTTATGAGTATTTCTGATAATAACTTACAATTCTGCGAATATTGCTAGATATCAATTTGTCTATTACGAATAGAATTACCTAAGTTACAAGCGATGTATGAACGTTAAGCAGAAATACCTGAAGTAAACGTCCAAGCCGGTTTTAGCGCCATATATTCGTTCATGTTCTCTTTATATTTGAACAGACGTTTATTGTTTTATAGATTAATATCAGAATTAAGTAACTTTAACGTTTTTAAGTTAACAAAATTAGATACCCCGTTTCAATTTTAAAAACATGCACATTTACAAAACTTTCTTCTCATCTTAAAATATATCAGGTCAGAAATGTTTTGAACGTCTTAGAAACATAAAAATCTAAGACGACCGATATGTGTGAAAAATAACGGGAATGTTGGAAACATTCAAGAAATTCTTCGAAAAGATGAACATTTGACCATAAAAATAATTGCTGAGATATTGAATATCAATAGCAAAATTATCACAAAAATCCTGCACAATGTGTCAAAGGTATGTGCTAAAATTGTTCCTAAGTACCTTACTTTGGAACATAAGGGGCCCCGAGTTCCAAACTGCTCTGACACTTTCATTAACATTAAGCGAAGCCAGGTTTCCTCAATACTGTTATTACGTATTATAAAACATACATCTTCTTACAGGACCCGGAAACTAAATGTCTATCCATGGATTGGAAGACAACATACTCTCAAAATGAAAAAAACCGAACAAACAAATATAATTTTAAAACAACGCAATATTAGGGCTATTGTGTTAGTTGAATACCTTCCTGAATGTCGGACAATTAACCAGCATTATTATATAGAAATTAAAAGAAATGAGTGAAGGAATCAGGAGAAAGAGGCCTTGAGTTTTCGATAAATAGATGGCCGTTGTGCCATGATAACGCTCCTGTTCCGAAATATTTATCTTTGAAGCAGTTTTTGACATCAAAAGACATTACGTTCTATCTTTACCTGATCTTGTACGACATGACTTGCTTTTATTTCCCAAGATGAAACGCAAGTTAAAGGAAATTCAATTTAAAAGCGTTGACAATGTAAAGAAAAGAACCAGTGGCAGACGCATTCGCGACAGTATATAAATGTGTAGGGAAACTATTTTGCGGGGGATGTTATATAGCTACATATTTTATTTAAATAATTTTCCAATTAATACGATCTCGCTTTTTCGTTGGCTTATCCTGCATGCCCTTCAATTAACTTTTATAGTTTTTAGTATACAGGGTGTTTCAGATAATACGGCATTCCTTTTAAGGGATGAAAGAAGACCCTATAGACACCCAAATAAGCTTAAAGTTAAAAGCAATACGAATACAAAGAAGTCTTTTTATCTTATTATGTACAACAATGGTTACATTCAGACTGAAACTGTTAAATCATTCCTAAAATTATAACTGACCTACCTGACAGTATCAATTTACAATAACATACACTTTTACAGCTGTAGAAGGTACACTTTGATTTTTTATTGTATTAAATAACAGGATAAGGTGTTATATGGTGTTAATACCAAGTTGTATACCAAAAAGTCGTTTACAACTTTTGTATCATAAAAAGGAATCTCGTGTGCTGATATATTGAAAACTAAGACTGAAGTTTGGTGAGAACAAAATCTGTATTACTTTGAAGGAACATCTTGTCTTAGATAAAAGTAATTAATCGGTTTCGGGTTGAATTGACCGTCCGATCCTTGGTAAGCTATGAAAACGCCATTAAGAACTCAAGTAGATACACAATTAGATGTAATATGCTTAGGTATGCAAACGCTATGTAGGAGTCAATTTCGAAGTAGTACGGAATCAATAAAAAATAGGAGAGTACGTTAGATGAATTTTAACATTTAGATTCTACGAAAGTGACACTTGTGGAGCAATAATTAATTCATGTGAAAATAAATGTTATACAGTGGCTGCTTCAGAATGCTAACTTAAAACCATTAGAATATGTCAATAAAGTTGAGAAATATAAAATTTTTTAGGTGCACGGGTAATAGCCAAAGTCTCTACATGAAAGATTGTTTTATAGTATTCCCTCAAAATGTGTTGCAGTAATTTAGAATAACGGTTTTCGTATGAGTTTTTAATTAAAAAAATTAAAATAAAAATGTGTACGTAACTCAGTTAATTATTAGTGCTTGTGGAAATCAAAAAAAATTTCGTAGAATTTGTCGTTGTAAGTTATATTGTTTCGCTCTTTATCCACAACTATTCACAAGTTGTTAACAAATTTTTGCAAAGAAATAGTCATTTAAGCATGTTCTTATTTCAATTTTTGTAAGTAAAAGTGCCAATCAGCTACATACCATTTTATTTCCGAAACAACTCAGATTATTCTGCACTAGGTTAAAAAAGGAATTAATGCAAAACTAGTTTAAAAAGCTTAAAACATGTTTAATATTACTACTTTATTTTACTTAATTATTTCTCTACTCTTTATGAACTTTGTCATATGCGCATGTTGTTTATCGCATTTAAAGTTTTTTATATCAAGATATTTGATTTGTAAAATATTCTATCAATTCATGTAAAAAGAAAATATAACTGTTTTCAGATTGACAATATTTTTCTCACTGTGACGGTAAACAATATTGTCTATGATTGTTCCTTTAATAAATAATCCTAATGATAATCAAGCATTCTTTGTTTCCAAGTGGATAATAGTTTATTTAGATATGTATAAGTCATTGTATTCAAATCAAAGTTCATATAGGTACAAGTGCGTACATAAGGTACATAATATTCAAAGTATATTGCAGATATTTACTGGTAAATTAATATTGATAAAACATGGTTCCCAATTCTTGTTTTAAAATTGTTATTTTTACATTAAATCGTAGATACTATATAAAATACATTCAGCGTAGTTCGGTAATCTTTTTAGTATTATATTTTTCAAAATGCTTGTTTCTTGATGAAATATGTTCCTTATTCGAATCGCCTTATAATTTTTTATGAACTGCAAAGTTATGTGAAAAAATTTAAATAAAAATTGAGTTCTGGGTATAATAGACGACAACTTTTCCATTACGTGGATCACTATTTGCATTGATTGCTTTAATCCAAAGTAGCAAATTCACTACTGATAGCCCTCTAGTAGAAAGTAAGCTCGAGAAGAGTTCACGAGTGATGGTTCATAAAACCGTAGCCTTTGTCCAACAAATATTTTGTTTTACTTTATTCAGGAATTATTAATTTTAAACAGTTGTTGTGTTGTGTTTTACATTTATTCAAAAAATGAATAAAACCGAAATGAAAGCTGTCATTTAGTATGTGTATATCAGTAAAAAAGGTTTCTTATTAGAAAAAATGCATAATAATATGACCGATTCATTAAATGAGTCGGTCGCTTCATATCAAATAACCAAAAACTGGCCTCGTGATTTTAAATTCTGAAGAGCATTGTGCACCGGTATTATGTATGGAAACACAGAAAACAATTGCGGTCAAGAAAAATCTTAGTTTGGCCCACTCAATGATCGAAGGTTTACAATAAAAGTTTTAGCAGGTAGATGCAGCTTTTCAATAGGTAGCGCTGAAAAAGTTTGGCATGGTTAATTGCGTCTTAAAAAGGTTTGCCTAGAATGTTAATGATTGATTACAAACCCAACAGACAAATCGCCGCTACAGCAAATTTGCTGATAATCAACATATATCCAAAAATTATTTTGGAAATGTTTGTGATGGTGAATGAAACTTTGGCCTGCCACTTTAATACAGGATCAAAGCACAAACTATGAAATCGCGGCATAAGTATTCACCGTATCTACGAAAAACTACAGGTCACTTCTTTCTGAATGGGTTCCCTTTGTTGATTATTTGCAATATAGACATACTTTACAGGCCAGTGTTATGTGGAACCTATATATAGAACAAGAAGTGGGGAAAATTGTGCCGAGGTGTTTTGTTCCACTAAGGTAATGTAGGGATACACAAGAGTCGTATGCAATGGCCGTCATTTACAATGCTGCTTTCTAAATTATTGGGCGGCCTCTCTATTATGCAGACCGAGCCCGTAGATATTATTACTTAGTCAGTAACTTGACGGAATATCTTATTACGTAGTCGTGTTTTGTTTGATTGATATAATATCAATCTGGGGTTAGTCGAGCGGTTTATTTATTTATTTAGCGGCATGCACCACGCAATAACGCTATTCGGTAGCAAAGATCTCAGTGAGGAGAAATTTCTCGGCACTTATCGCTTTTACCTGAAAAGCTTAACTTAGATTCAACCCTTTTATCTTTCTCGAAGAAATACAACAATGTCAAAGTAAAATTGAAGTTATTTAAATAAGATAATTATTTTAAAACGTTATTCATATACAACGAAGTAAAAAAGTTAAATACAATAAGTAAAATTAGTCTTAAATCTAATTACTGCAATAAAACTATTAAATTACGATCGATGCGATCAATTTCTACAGACTACAAATAATGAAACAAGTTTGTTAACACCTGCTTTACTATAAAATAAATCTTTAGGTTTTGCTTGAGTAAAGGTTTTGCAGCTAATTAGTGCTACTTGAATTTACTGATGTTTTAAAAGGAAATTTAGTATCTACGACCTTTTTTTAAGCAAACTATATTATGATTGGTATTACTAAATAAAGTTGAGATTAACGTTCTTTAAACTTGAATATTCCATTAAATTAGTACTCGCGGTACTCACACTCGCGACAATTAAGATTTAATCGATAACTAACCTTTTCGATGTTATCCGGTTGATTTTCTCAGATGAAACGGATGTCTACTTTGAAATTACTATAATACTCGGTGCAATGTTATTAACTTATTTGAATGAATTAGACGAATTCCCAACTCGTGGTGCTCCTGCTTTTATTCTTGTACTTATTGTCCAATACGGCTATTGGTTATGTGAATTTCAGCCAATGTCTTTGAACTAAAGTTCGTTTCTCAATTCTCACGTACGCATTTTTAATTTTCATGAAAACGTGTTATTTTGCGAGTTTCAGGTCTTAATTATTAGTTTATATATCTTTGTAGCGAGTTTGTTAAATTTTCGTGCTTCTTTAAGTTATACTGTGTGTACTGATGGTCACGTCTATCTTTGTCCATCCGTTGCTTTTAATAAATCTGCTGGTCCATAATATCTTTACAACCTATTCTAAAATGTTAAGAACAACTAATTTACGTTTGGTTAAAGCACATTATTGGTGTCTAAGAATTTTATACACATTTTTATTTAATTCTTAGGCATGTTTATGTGAATTAATAATTTTGTTTATTGATGGCATTAACAATCTACAGAGAACCCGTTTTTCTGATAATGTACATAAAATCGCTACTGTATACTAGTGGCGGATTGGAAAAGGCTAGGAATATTTTTCTAAAGCTATATAAAAACTTCATTATCGATTCAACAGCTGTGTTCACCTTTTAAGAAAGACGTTGGAGAATAAAATTGTTTCAAACGCTCTAATTATTTGTTTCTATATTAGGGAGTATAATTCGCGAACTGTCCTTGAATCCTAATATTGAAATCTATTCATTAAGTGTCAAAGCTGATATTAATGAACTGTTGATTGTGTTTTCACAGTACTAAATTATATAGTAGTAAAATGCTTAACAACTCTTATATTTTAATTTATCTTTGTTTTTCTATTTGCACGCAGCACTCTCAGCAGTATTCTAAAGAAATAATTCAAAAATCTTAAGCTATATTGATCATTCACTACTTAAATATGATCTCGAAGAGAGTTTTCAAAGTCATTGAAAGATACTTCATTTCTTATAACGTTAGCGACAATTCCTTTTTAAATTTCACCGTTAGTTCCTTGAACTTGCATTGATTACATTTTGCTTTTTAAGTCGAGAAATTTCAAAAATATGTACTTTACCGCCATGTTCATCTTTTATTTTACATAATATTTTTTTATTAACCTACTTAGTGCCGTATGGTTATCACTATCATCATTTCATATATCAAATCTGTCTAGTTTCTCCCTTTTGAAGGCATGCATCTTATAACATTGCATAGAATAGGAAACATTACTAGATCCAAACGCTTTGAGCATGAAATTATAATACAAGTCGTGTATGAGAGTTTGACTAACGTCTAAAATTGATGTTCCTATATACAAGGGGCGAATGAACAGTACTTGATGCGGAGCTAGTCCGCACTTATTAATGGTACGGAGCTAGTCCGGACTTTGCATCTTATAAGGAAAGAACCCACCCTTTCAAAGCTGTGGCCAGTCTCAACTACTCTGTTGTCCAAAAAAAGGCTTGGATCTTTCAAGAGGTGTAAATTAATTCCTCTAGACGCTTTGATGCTTTCAAGTGGATGGCTAGCCTCAACCACCCTAATTATAGGCTTTGGACCTTGAAAGGGGATCGAAGTGATCAAGTAAAAAACTCAGATTTACGCTTCGTTTATTTTCCTTGCATGACCTGTTTATAGACATTTTGTTTGACGTTCTTATTACGTAGTGGATTTAAAGTCCAGGTTTTTGCTTTCTGGTTGTTTTGTAACAATCGTGCATTGCCTATTACATCAATAGTTATTTTCTAATCGTAACTTAAATTAATTTTTTTAAGGTCTCATCCCTTTAGGTATTTTTATAACTTAATTTATAATTTACCGTCTGTGTTATTCTTACTTTATTCTCATGGTTAATCTTAAATTTGGGCTTTTTTATTTATAATATAAGTTTATTACTTAAATGAATGACACAGAAAGTTTTGCTGATAGTCTGAATTGCAATTCAATTATTGCGTTGTACTGACTTGACTTCCACAATCTATGTTCTTTAATTACCTAGACATTTGAATTGTGATACTACCTTTCACTTATGAATTTGGTTTTGAATATTTCCCTTTTTTAGGGCTTACTTATATGTACGTATTTGCATTACATTTCTTACGAACTTATTTCTAGCTTAATTCTTTGCTCCGTTTCAGATTTATAAATTATACATTTTTATCTATTTCTTATGTAGCTCTCGCCTCTGGTTTCTGTTAAGAAATGAATCTTAACAGTACTTTATTTCAATAGCAACCAGATTATTATCAAAAATTGTATAATAAAGAAACATAAGCAATTAAATATATCGAGCGACTCCGTGTGTGCCTTCCCAACGTGTGTATAACTTAACATTTCCATATTTACGTAGACTTCAATATTTTTTTGTAGACCGAACTTATCATCAATTTATAACGATTTTGTTCAAATATATTAGCTGCAGTAGCTCTTATAGTAGTATTTAGATCGATTACTTTTTAAGCTAGGGATACTGCTCGAACTTAGTACCGTATATTTCAATAAGTTTCAAGCCAGCTTCCAGTACATGTTTAGAATTAACATAGGGAATTATATGTGTTTTTTAGGGTAAATCGTGGCGGTTTCCTGTGTTCCACGTAATACAATAAACTAGAATGTAAGCAATGCAACCCCTTTGCGTTTTGCAAGTCAATTTCAGAAACGCATCCAATCGGACTTTCATTTTGAATATTCACTACATTTATGCGATTAAGTTCGTCCTGTATGAGACACTTAAAGCTTCCGGTTAGTAGACAGTAGCACATTCATACGACATATTATTGATAACAAAATAACCTAAAAACTTGATAGGTTTTTCAGGATTACAATATTTCATACTTCATATTAACGTCGCTAATTAGATCCAATTTCAAACGATAAAGAAAGGAACATCGAGTATTTATAGTGAAATTATTGAAAGTGATTGATTGGCCAGGACACTGGTTATTACGGACGACTAAACACCATTGTCTGACACTGCATTTTCTATAAGTAGACGCCAAAGATAGAAAATTTGAAATCTGTTGCAGTAGTTGGTGTTTGAAGGCTGTTAAAAGATTTCTGTACCTTCGAGTATATTTTTAATAAAGAAACAGCGTTTACAAATAACAAGCCTTATCGATATGATTTTGAAATGTAATCTGAACCACAAGGTTTTATAGACACATTTTGTAGATAAAGTGTCTAGAGATATCTTTGGAGAAATTAGGACTGCGTGATATCTTACATACAGTATTATAACGCATTGAATGTATTTTTACGAAGTAATCTTGTGGATTAAGTTAAGAAGTCAATATATTAGATTGTCTTAAGGAGCTTTGTTTTGAGAATGTAGATGCCGATTGCTAGCTTTTTGAATATTAAAAGCGATATCGCCGTTAGTAGTAAAAGATTTTGTTAAATGGTCGAGTACCTTGCTTAGGCCCTATCTGTAAGGAAATTGACGACAGAACGTTTTTGCTAGGGAAGATGACGCGAAATGACTTGAATATATCGTTAGTGTGAGTGCGCATATCATAAACAGAATGGTTAAATCGTCCATCTAGTGTGTAATTAGAAGGATATATAGGAACGGAATGCTAGACCCGTAAGATTGTAGTTTCATAGTGAATTGTGTGCCTGAATAGAGACTTTAAATAATTAAGAAGTAACTTTAGAAGTTGGAAGTCCAAATCGTCATGAAATTAAAGTATGATCGACGTATCTGTTTTATTTTGAGAAATAAGTAGCTCTGACGGTAATTTTGAATACTTCCATGAAGATTTTTTCCATAACAAGTGAAGCAAAAAAATTCGTAGCAACAACTGAGACGTTCATAATATCTATCGAGGAGTAGGAAATAATTTAATAGTAAAAATATCTTAACTAGGAGAGCGACATATTTTTTTTGCCATGTTTATACAGTATTTATTAGCACCAAACTATTCCTGAGAGGATTTTAGTGAAAAGGAACTGACAATAAAGTTACGAAACGAATTAAAAATATGGGAAGGAGTTTATCCGTAAAATCCCTTGAGAACCTTGGATAGATTACGTAGCTAATTTGTAGGTTGGGGAGACAACGGAACTGCCTATATAACGCAGGTGAACGTTATTTTTACGAATTTTGGGTAAACCGTAAAACCTGCGAGATGTGTTACTGGGAATCAAGCGCATTATAGATCTTAGGGTATGTTAGATGATTAATGGCCTGCGCAACTTCTTGTTTTATTTTCAAGGTAGAATAATGTAATTATCCTCCTCAAGTATCAGTAGGATTTTATTGTTATAGTAGGTTCTATACAAAGTAATAGTGCAATTACCTTTATTAGTAGAAACGATAATCAAATTAGGCTTGGTATGGATACCATTTAGAGATAACTTTTTAGATTTAATAATTAAGAATGCAAGATTTTACATGTTCCCATAAGAATACCATCAAAATGTCTAAGGAAAGTTATGAAATGAGTATTCAACAGTACTTACGAAAGTTGGTGAAAAATTGAAATGTTGTCAACATTTAATACGATTCATTCTCGGAAGTAATTTAACTTAAATTATATAAGTAGTCAAAGCTTAAAAATTGCTGTATTTAAATCGCCAGTTAATTTAAATAAAAAAAAAGGCGCATTATAATTTTGTTGTCAAAATTAATATTTAATAAAGGTTAATCCCAATTTAGAAAACCACCCCAATTTGGGTTTGTCCAATAAATAAGATGGTCATTAAAATATGTGGCGCATAATTAAAAGTGCAAACCAACAAATTACAGAGCAAATAATTTCCCTACAATAATTGAATCAATTTCGTAAGTATCAAAACTAAACGATAATTTGTCTCTAGCAAATAAAAATCATTTCCAACATAAATACTAGTCAAATTATAACGCATAACCTCGATATAACGGTGTCAACCGTAAATAGGGTATCCTTATGATACTATGAGATATATTAGGTAGTTTTTAACAAAGTTACGAGAAAGAATCTAAATAATTTAACACAGAAATTGATTGACAAACATTATCAACTGGTTCATCATCCCCTTACCTTTTGAACTGCCTGCATTCTGTAATAAATGTAAAACTTGAAATTTTGAAACATGATTAAAAGTCGGCTGAATAATAGGGTACCGTCCAAATCTGCGCATTCATGCCACAAGGAAAAATTTAAAAGAGAAAATCAATTTCGAAGGGAACTTTAGAAAACAACGCGTTTGAATCAACAGCAAGAACGGTAGCGTTTTGCGCAAGGCATCTTTTGGGAAGCTTAACGACCACATGACAACCGTTTTAATTCTTATATAAATTCAACATTATTCAAATACCCGGGTATCTATAATATAATTAAAAATTTAAATGTGGGGATTAATTCAAAAAATTTAAAGAATTAAAATGTTTAGTAATTCAAAATGGTAATTAACGAATATCGTATAATTTAATTACCAACGACAAATTTTTAAAAACTGATACAAACATACAACACATAAAATTTAAACAAATATCCGCCCATTATTCGGTGTAGGCGCAGTCTTACCGATTTCTAGAATTTGATTTCTGTAAAATAATATAACTGGCAACTTGTTAAGTAAAGCAATCTTTACACATACGAAAACGCGATCAATCTTAATAGTGACATATATGTGTTAATAAAATTGTAATAGACTAGTTGGACAATCTTTAAAAGAGTAATCAGAAATGTGCAAAACTAAGCCCCAGAAGTTCTTTTCTGAAAATGTTTGCCGTATCTAAAGAAAACCATAGAAAATATCGAGGAAAATGTATTCGTTAAACAAGCAAGTGACTAATGCCACTATAAATTTGGAAATGGGATATAAATTAGGAAATTGTCCTAAACGAGACGTGCAAAACATTCCCTAATTAGTGTTGTTGAACAAGTTCCATAGAAGTATTCTTGCATGTACAATCTTCTATTGCCTTGGAAAAATTATTTACAGTTTTCTTTAGATAGATAAGTATAAATTATAATTTAATAAATTTTAATTAAATATTTATGTTATTTCATTATTCCTATACAAATATTGCAATGCTACACTGATAAAATGATAAAACTGGTTCATATTTATTTTATTTTATTCGTCGGATAAATCACTCATTTAAAATGTCAAGAGAATAATTTATAATTAGTTAAATCTACAATCCGTGCTTTTTATGTGCACACTACAATAATTGAAATTATCAATGTTGGACCTACATCCCTCCTAGTATTTTCTCAAATGGTACCAGTCCTTTCCATTATTTAAAATTGCATCATTAAATTTAATGTACTAAAAAACTCGGAAAACTAAGGTGTGACCTGAAAATATGAAATTTGATATCGTTCGTAGTTAAAAGTTATTAGCGTTAATTTAAGCTGTCACATTTTATATAAGATAGAAGATGAAGTAAATTAGTTCCGATGTATTCAAATTTGAACATAAAATCTAATCAAAATGTATAAATCTGACAAACCTTTTTAAACATTGTAGGCATAGCTTTTGATAATTATATATGTTTGCATTTCGTCTTATCTTGCTGCCGAAATTGTCCCGCTAGTCGCCCACCATCTAATTTTGGCAGATAGTTCGCTACGGAATAACATATCTTTATTCGCCCGTTATTGGATATTGAATTGAATTTATACAATATAAATTTTAAAATTCTTGTGAATGTGTAGATCTTTTCTGGAATTTACTGTTTATGCTAAGATCGCATTGCCCTTTTTATAGCAGTTTTTGATAATGTAATAGATTCTTTAACCATATTGAAATTCTTCGTGAACTCTAGAACAGCACGAATCGAATCAAATTTAGATTTATCGGCCTATTTGATGGCCATTTAGATAGCCACGACTTCCATCTCACAATCGAGATCTGTATCTCGTGTTCCTTGTATAAAATAGAATTGTTTTATATACACAGATACGCCAGCTATACTAATCCTTACGTTCTCTTAATAATGTTAAATAACGGTTGTGAATGCACAACGTTGGATATTAGCCAGGGGAAGGTCTATACAGCAATTTATTTAATTGCTAACTTAATTGCTTATATTGTAGCTGTGGTTAACGTAAATTGGCCGCTTCGTGCTATTAGATTTTCTTGCTTTTCAGGAACACACATAATTGCTTTATTAAAATTTCTACGTTTAACCAAAAAAAGGTTTTTTATTACTTTTTATTTATTTAATTTATACAGCCACTTTTAGATATGTATCCGGAAATTTAATTATCTTTATTAAAATACTTACAATTAGTTTTGTTTTTAGTACTTTTAATTTTTATAATGGTGCTTAATGTTAACTAATTTTCTTTGTGCTTCACGGATATCAGGAAAACCAATTATTTGGTATCTACAGTTTATCAAAATACAAAAGTGCTAATAAATATAAAATATTGATAGATAATGGGAGCTAAATCCATAATAGAATATATAATAAGTGTTGAACTATTATAATTTCTATATAAAAGTCATTACATTTACCATTTCATTAGTTTTAGCATTTTGATACATATCATAAAAATTCTTATTTTATACGTTATTTATTAAAATATGTTTACACTTATCTTTTAGTACACCCACTGAAGCTGTCATAATATTTACAGCAACAAACTATTCACATAATAAGTTCTATGGTAGAATATTACCCACAGTGACAATTGTATTGGAATTCTTCTATTGTGTGCTTATTGAATTCATGTCACTGTCAGATTCTGTTGTAAGCTCGTTAAGCTCACGCCGTGCATATCACAACGATAACATAGATAAGCCCTTCTTAATGAATAAATAAATCTGGTAATGTTACTAAATTGATGACACTATATTATCATCAATTCGAAATACCTCTTGTGACCTATTTCTGTCGTATAAAGTAAAATAATTATCTTTAGGTTTTATTGTTTTTATCATTACTTAAACCAGTTAGTACCGTACATTTGTTAATGATTGATCATTTACACATCCATATAGTTTCTACAACAAAACATACTCAGAAATAGTTATAAACCTTGAAGAATAAAATAAGATTCATAAATGCAGGCGATATAAATAATATATGAAATATAATACTTACGAGGTTGGTGTGAGAAATGCGGGGAGTGCCATCTATTACTCAATAACAGAGCTATAAATTTTAGACTAATATAGTTTCACTTGTATGTGTACATGTAAAGTTATAATTCGGTCTGTCGATTCATTCTTTGTTTACCAGTCATTCGAAGATTTAAAATGAAACACTGCTCTATAATTAAACTACTTGTAAAATAGGGTTTGAAGCAGTGGAAATTTATAGCGAAATGCTAAATGTATTGGTAATGATTTCAGGTGTAAGATAATTAACTTTTATTATCCCATGTTATTTTTTTTACCAAACCCCATTTTATTTTGATTGTGCTACCTTCCCATGTTATTCAAAATTGAATAAAATTTCAACAAAAAGTTGCATAACTTGATGCAATAAAGCATAGGACGTGATTTTTCAAAATTAAGTTTTGGCCTTTTGAAAAAACTCTTTAAGTTGGCATCTCACTACGAAGCACCGTGCTTAAAAAAGCAATGCTTTTATTAAAGGTTTGTTTTAACCGATGCTTTCGCAATCAATCAAAAAAAATTTTTGGCGAAGTTCGAAAACTGTTAATTTTAATAGTAATCAAAGGTATGCAACATTTTGCTTCAAATTTTAGAAAATATTGAATAATTGGTAACAGACTAGATTTGGGAATAAACTGGATTATAATAAAAAAGGTAATTAGAACACGAAAATATATATTGTGTATTCCGTTACAACAAAATAGGTCTACTCGTAGCCAGTGAACATGATGTACCCTATATATCTCTAAACATTGTCGAATTCCTGTAGAATTATTATATAAATAAAGACGCAATGGTCATAATTCATAGTTTTGGCTTACTCTATATAATTATTTTATACAGATTATAAAAATTAAGGTAAATTAAAATGTAATTAATCGTTGCTGATGGCATGCTGACTAATGAATTTAGACCCGCACAGCCAAAACTATATATAAAAATAATATTTTATAAAATCTGGGATTAAAGTATTTATTCAACTTTGACATTTTTAAGTAACAAAATTATCACTGCTATGTCAAACGCGTATTAATTTATTGTGTAGAGCAGTAAAGATTTTGCTATTTCAAATAATGAATGCGTATTTTAGTTATTACACAAATATTCAACACGAACCTGCAGTGGACGTCTAAAACTGCAAATACAGCAGATATCGTTTAGAATCTCAACAGAATGTGTACGGTACATTTTGCATAAGCAATGACATATGAAAAGGATTGTGCAATGTGGGTGCAAAATTTTCCAACTACTGATCACCAACTCATTAGAATGTAAGCGTTTCAGGAGTGTTCGAATTGTTTAAAAAAGAACAAACTTAATTTTGTGCATCGCTTTATAACTTTTTACAAAGCGTAGATTTATTACTACACGGTAGAAACAGTAAGCATAAGCTGATTGTTCTGCACCACTGAAAGGAAGGTCGATTCGATCGACAAGAAAGCCTATATCTCTATTGTTTAGTGTTCAAATGGAACTTTAATGTTTGATTACCATTTTTCATCAAAGCAATCAATTTGCTCATAAAACCGCTGCAATGGGAAAGCTTTATGAATTCAATTATGATTTCTTGGAACATTCAGCCTATTCCTCAGATTTTGTACCCTTGGTCGAAAAATTGCTCACCGATAAGCGTTTTTCATCCAATGAAGAAGCGATTGTAGCTATTAAGGCATATTTTCTAGGGTTTCCAGGAAGTCACTCCAGAGATGGAATATATTTATTGGAGCAGCGTTGGGCTAACTACATTGAAATTACTGTAGACTATATTGAAAAATGAAACTACTTCAATAGCTATTTGTTTTCAATGATTTGATATTTCATAAACAAATAAATGTGTAGATGTTATGAATATTTTATTCACTTCCATAAAAGAATTTAAGTGTTACATCTAAAGTACATGAGTTAACTGTCCGACCCTTGGTCACATAAAAACTACAACCCCAACCTTACTTGAAAGTGGTTGGTACCAAGAATTTTATTTTTAGCATTTCTAAAGCTTTGATATTATTCTAAATTTAAGATTTCTAAAGCGGTAACATTCCGCCGGCCTTGAAAATATTGCTTTCAATATTTAATGACATATTTGTTGTACTAATTGCTATATTAATTCTAAATTCACTGTTACTTAATTGTATTAATGTTTAGGGTTGTTCTAATTCACGATCAATTGGAAGCACGCACACTTTCCCCACTGCACGTTTTACAACTCCACTGCTGGTTTTCACTGTAACTACTCCCACTATATTGTCGGCTCCAGGATTTTCCTCCATGATTGTCCCAAGCTACCATTTTATCGGAGGTAGACTGTCATCATTTAATACAACTAGAAGCCTAGGCTGTATTGTTGACGCGTGTGTCGCCCTTTGCTATTTGCGTCGCTGCTGGAGCTGTCCTAAATTCTCCTTGGACTATCCATTCTAAAATCCTGACGTAGTTTTACAATTAATTGATACCGCGAAACTCGATTCAACTTCAAGTGCGTAACATCAGGTTCTACTAAAGTGGTTAAGGGTTCGTCAATAAGGAAATTAGAAGGCGTTAAAGGAGCGAGGTCGGTAGGATGATTGTTTAACGGAGTAAATGGGCGAGAGTTTAAACAAGCCTCTACTGAGGTGAGTACAGTATACATCTCGTATGTCAGTAACGCATTACTCACAATTCTCTTTAAATGGAATTTAGTTGACTTTAGGCCTGATTCCCAAAGACCGCCAAAGTTGGGCGATTTAGGGGGAAAAGTGCCATGTGGTTAATTCATTAGTAACCCTTTCAACGCCTTGTTCATTGAACATTTTAGATAATTCCTGTAACTCGCGTTATGCACCGATAAAGGTAGTAGCATTGTCAGAGTAAAGGTTTAATACGTTTCCTCTTCTTGCTATGAACCTTCTCAGCATATTTAGAAATGACTGCGTCGTAAGGTCACCTACAAATTCAAGATGTATAGCCTTAGTCGCGAAGCAAATAAAAAGTCAGATATAAGCCTTTCGGTGCGGCATCGACCCTCCCTTAGTAGTAATACGTAATCAACCGCAGAATTTAAAAACGGCCTAGCAGGTTCTACTTTACTAGCTGGCAAGTCGCCCATTAATTGTTCTATACTAATTGGTTTTACGCAAAAGCATTTAACGGAATCGTATACAACCTGACGCACTGTTGTGCGTGCTGAAAGTGGCCAAAATTTTTGTCGTAAAGCAGTTAAGGTTTGCTGGGATTCCGCGTGCAAGTGGTTGTGATGCTCTCGTGTTATTAGTAATTGGGTAACGTGATGCTTTGGTGGTAAAATAATCGGATATTTTGTATTTGCCGGTAGTGATGAGTTTCTTAGTCGACCTCCCACTCTGATGATGCCCTCGTCGTCAACAAAAGGGTTGAATTACACTAATTTGCTAAGAATATTATCTGAACCATTTCGTTTCAAATGGTTGTATTCTGTACAGAACTCCTTGCGTTGGACCAATTTTATAATTGACTTGGTCGCATTGTAAAGTTCTGTGCTTGGCAGGTTGCTAGAATGTTCATTAGTTGGAATTTTACTGTTATGTACGAATCGTAAGAAATATCCTATCACTCGCTGCAATTTCATAAAAGATGAGTATTTGATAATAATCGATTGTGTCGCTTCCACAGGACTAGTTGTGGTGATCAGACATGCTCTCATTTCTTTAACGGTTCTTTCGTTTTCTGATTCCGGTAGACTGATGGGCCATGAATGTCAATTTTCCATAAGCCACAATTTTGATTGTTCTTGATCATTTGCTGAGCAGCCTCGTGATAATATTTCTCCATGGTTTTGAATACTGCTTACATAATGCTAACCGTTGGTGCTCGTCAGTCCTTGAATTTCTCCAACAGACAGTTGTTGCTCATTTATCGCTTCAAATTTATTTATCATTATACTTATATTATTTTTCGTTATCAGTTTTTGCAGTGCTTATACAACGTACATATATTTAATTTAAAGGCTCAATTTAGTATTTTATCGGATAGTGTTTTGGTCTACCTTAATTCCTTAGCTCTATCCTTTCTCTCCAAATCAAATTCTTGAAGACCAAGCTTCACCTGATTGCACACATCAAATTGGAAGGTAAGTGGTTTTCCTTTAAATTGTAAATTGTTCATTTAT
>JAHWXV010463624.1:0-13920 GCA_024586415.1 Phrixothrix hirtus | reverse complement strand
TATATATATATATATATATATATATATATATATATATATATATATATATATATATATTTGTTTTTATTTTAAGTTCAGCAAATAGTAAAATAATTTATAAAGTGAACATCTTAAGAATTAAGTTGTTAAATGTATTAATTTGTGTATAAGTCGCTCCTAATCGATTTGCGATTCTATCAACTTTCCTAAGATAAAAATTTCGGTCTATGACGGAATGTCAAGAATTAAAAAAGGTAATTCTTGGTTGTGTTTCCTGATGGTACTTATCTATTTAAGTCTATTTCCCGATTTTGATAGGTTAATTGCCAATTATCAATTATCAAATCATCCCCTATAAGCGTTAGTTAAACATTTTTCTCTATTAATTTTAACTTTGAGCTCTCTAATTTGAAAATTAAGCAATATTTTTTTATTGTGATAAACTGTAAAACGAATTTGTATTATGATAAACTGTTGGGCTAAAATTGATTTTTCATGAAAATATAGCTGTAAAATATTTCTATTTATATTAATCAAGAAAACAATTGATGAGGTAGTCTATTCGGAGAATAAACGAAAATTTCTATAATTTAGCCATGAAATTGCTATTACGGCTAGAAAAAGTTCTATTTTAGAATGTCAATTTCATTTCATTGTCAATTATGAACTCAGTAGGCAAATCAACGAATTTTTAATTTTAACCAAAATTAGATAAATTATGTATATGAAAATGCATTGCGATGTTTAAAAAATTCTCTTAATGTGTTTAAAGTAATAAATATTTATTCGCTAAAGCGAGGCTAGAAAAGTAGCCAATGTAGAGACCAGCTACATATGCGCGTATAAATCTTTTTAAGCTGACACAGCGTAAGTTTTCAAAATGACTTCTGCGTTAATCGAGTAAAGTTATATATTTAATAACCGTTCCAAAAAGTGATAGTTTGTGCCAACGTTTTACTGTTGCGAGGATCAATTTAATATAATACCGACTGTTTTTGATTTAAATAAATTTAAAAATTTCATAGCTGTTATATCCAAAGGCACATACGGAAAATTTTTACGACTATACATAATCTCGGTAAAACAAGAATACGTATGAAACCCGATATTTTATCTCTAATACTCAGATGTCAATTTGATAAACAAATTATTACAAAAACTTCTCTTATTTGTACGTAACCGATAACTGAATCTCCGTAGTTTTTTCTCTTTCTTAGCTGTAAAATATTACATATTTTAGTAATTAAATTTTATCGCGTTATTGTTATATTTTACAACATTTAGTGAAATAAAATAACCTGTGCACAATATTCCGCATTTATACGTAACATCTTGTTGCTTATAAGAGGGTTTTTATTTAACTTAAATGTTCACCATTAAAATATCTCTAAAGATAAAATTTAATAAACAATAAACCGCTTAGGATAAAATAAATAAATGAACAAGGTTAATTGCAGATTACGTTGTTTGATTATTTATGCTTGCTCTATATCAAATATTACAGTTGTGGTATCCGATTCCATTACGAAGCAATTTATTGTATTAAGGAATGAAATGCATTTAAAGTATTAGCTACGTACCGATGAAGTTTAATTTCACTGGTTTCGGTTGGTTTTAATTGGCATTTACTGTTATAAAGTTAATTAACATCTCTATATTTACGCAAGAGAGGTTTTAAGCATTTGTAGCTTCAAAATTTGTCTCCATTTTCATTCAAATTAACCAAACAGAATAAATATTGCACGCATTCTTATGGGATAATATTCACGTGCCAACAAAATTTCGAGGACGTGACATCAATCCAATCAAAAGTTGTTCAGGCGGGTCAAGCGATCATCAAACTTCATTTTGCTATATCTTACACCTTATTGAACATATTTACAAAATTCTTTTACATATCAATTCCTAAGGATTTTTATATAATACTTGCTTAAAAAATATATTGCTATATTTGAAATTAATGGTTACACACTGATAAATTTTAGCAGTGTTTTAAAATGTCTTTATCGACTATTAATATTATATTACACAATTTCCATCATGAGCACAATCACAATCAAAATAAACGACCGCGCTAGCACCTCTTGTAAAATAAACATTCTTTGACACCGCTGTTATACTATACACTTCGTTAATTGTC
Source organism: Phrixothrix hirtus (assembly GCA_024586415.1). Lineage (NCBI taxonomy): Eukaryota > Metazoa > Arthropoda > Insecta > Coleoptera > Phengodidae > Phrixothrix > Phrixothrix hirtus. The sequence continues at coordinate 11,801 of JAHWXV010463624.1, read as the reverse complement.
ACTCTATTCACACTCCGTTATAAACTCACACATATAGATATATTATATCAACCACGCCACTCTCCTTGTTGCTCCCTCCTCCACTACAGTACCACACTAAAATATCACAATATTAAACAAAATATTGTTCTTTTTTCTTGAGGTAACAAAATCCCTATTTATGTGCGGTTCCTCAAGTGTTTTAATAAGACATACGGCTCCTATCAAAACTAAGTCTGGTCACCCTAGTTATATACTTACTTATAGCTATATGAATGCGCATAAGATGGCTAAAACAACGCTGCTAAAATATTTTTAGATTTAATATCTAATATGTTAATGAAGAATTGCTAGATTTGTACAACTCATACATTTTATAAACGATAAATTTTGTTATGACTATGCCTTTATACTAGGAAACTTAGGTAAGATGAAAACTTCAAAATCTTCCTTCGGTTCACTGGTTTTCTTTATTTTACAGAAAGAAGAATTTACAATATTTATAAACAAGGTATTATGATCATATAATAAATAATGTATCCTATGAGATTTAAGTTCTATCTACTTATAAATAAAACCAAAAGAATATACACTGTCACTGTGTTTACGCTCAATCTGAGAGTTCCAGTTGTTGATTTTTAATAAATTAATTAATAATATAGCAACATCTCTTCTAATGGATGTTATAGAATTAAAATTAAAAAGTTCTACAATTTCAGACGTATGCCAAAATTAAGTTGTCGTTAAAATACGGATTACAGGTAGATTTGGTCAGGTTACCGATAAATTTTATTTAATCATCTAATTCGTTATCTATACGACTACTACGAATACCGGTATTTCCGGTCCAAGGATATATATCAGGACAAGGTTGACAGGTACGCATGTATCTAACTCCAGTTTTATGCCATAAATTGCATACTTTAGGATTGTTGCATCGCTTTGGTCGATCCTGAAAGCATATAATAAAACATTTAAGAATTTTATTTTGCTTTATAACATACGGAGTAATTGCATCCAAAAGGTTGGAATGAGTTGAGTCTTGAAGTAGGCGTGGGATCACGAACCCATTGTATTGCTTGCCAGTTTGTTACTAACCAAACGTCTTTCATCGAATTAATTGTGTCCAAAAATTGAATAAACCCTTGTTTGTGATGTGGTTGTGTGAACCATGCAGCATGATAGAATAAACCAAATGGTGCCCTTCAAAAATTTTAATGTAAATATAGAAACAGAAATAACATTTTGAGATTATTATAAATATTAGGAGATGCATTGAAACTACTTTAATGTTTAATATTTACTTGTTTTTGCATTGACGAAATTAAATGTATCTAAAATGTAACGCTTGCGTATGTGGAAACAAAATCCCCGGTTAAATACCAACTGTAGTTAAATTTTTCTGGAAAGCTGATTAATATATTTTTAGATATATTTGAAATGAAACTATTCTATGCAGATCTTGACAAGAAAGTGTGAAATTATAAGTAAATTTAAAAAATAATTTCGTAACTACTGATATGAAATCATGAAAAATGTTTCTATATCAGTTACTTTTACCTAAACTAAAAAAATTTTCAAAATGAAACGATGATCTCTAATTATAAACTAGCAAGTGTGGATAAATTTAGACCATTATATCCTATTCTTTTACCCATCATGCAATCATTTAATTTCTCAACAGAGTTGGCTATGACCATTACATAATTGTGGCCGCCACGAAAATGACGATTGCGAAAGTAGCATCGATGTTATTTTAACCTAACCTTAATCTAACGTTGAAGCAATAAACAACCAAATAATAAGTAACGCGTCTTATTAAATTTTTAAGCTAAACTTTCAATATAGGTGGTTTTCCTAAAAATAGGCCATGCACTCAGGAATAGAATATTTCCACTCGCCATTTATTTTCATACACATACACATACATATACAAAATAACATATATATTGAGATATATAATACACCAAATGGATATATCAGGTTGAGAGGTCTAAGCTCTATGTAGAGGCGGTAATGCATATCAGTTCTTGTGAACCTTTATGCGAGAACATTAAACAGATTTATTTGATGACTTTTATTTTTCTATCAATGTTCAAATAGTTAAAGGATCATCAACGTTATCGATCTCAGTTGCTGATTATATACGAAAGTAAATGGGAAGTACTACTTTAGCCTTCTAATCATATAAGCTTTCATTAGCCAAAATACAATTTTGTCGGATTAATATATGTCTATAATAAATAAAAAAATAGTAAAAATTTTATAAGGAATTCAGATAATATAAATATCAACAAATAACTAACCTATTAGATGTGTAATGTCTTTCGAAGTTTTTTATCAACATTTTGTAAACACCTTCAGCGTCAGGTGGGTTGCTACAAGCGTCTCCCATTGAGCAACGTCCACCGTTCAAGTCTTGCCACATTACCATAGGAACTTCCCAAACTCCTGGATAGGAACGTGTTGGACAAGGTGGAATCATACAGTCGTGAAATAGTTTGTAATCTAAGGTATAGGGCCAACTTGGTGGTTTATTTTCATATATTGGCATCGAGGAATCATATGTAAAATTGGAATCATACAACATTTTAAACATTTTATTTCCTCCAACCTAAAATATTCTATTAGGTAAAATGCATACAGATATATTAAAATTATTACAGATAAGAAGGGCGCCCTCATACCACGAACATCTTCAAGATGAACACCACCATACGCTGATAATATTTCGCGTTGTCCAGCTACTTCTTTTGTCCATTTTTTCTGCGAGAATTGTTCTCCAAAACTATGTCTATTTAATAAACAAAATTAATTCTCAAATAACGCTTTCATTATAAGGAATTGTATAATTAAATAAAAGTACATAGAGGAATACAAAGACAAAATTACCAGAGCAATAATTAATCAACCAAACTATTTGCAAAAAAGCAGTGGGTTATTCTTATTAACCTGAGTAACTGGTTAGGTGCCAGGGAGGGTATCCACAGTATGGTTGAAAATTTAAGTAAGTGTGCTGTTGGTAATTAACTGCATTTAACTTTGTAATACGTTACTCTTGAACATCTAACAGTCTAAACTATAGATTTGTAAAACCAGCCTCTATCTTGATTTTATTTAATTCTACAACAGTTAGTAATTTTTACAGAATAGCGCTGAAGATAAAATATAGATCCCAAAATGAAAATCTTGACCAATTAAGCTTGCATAAGTTAGTTGCAGTTACACATTTAGAATTTTGATATTTACAAGGTTTACATCTATAACAAATAAACTATACATAGTAATTATTATTATTTATTTATTATAAACACTAAAAGGTGCATGAGAAATATACAGTGCATATGAGAATGTCAGGGGGGACTTACGACACAGTATGAGATGCTATTTCATGACCATCAGAATACAAATTTTGAACTTGACTGTAATCGGTCCATTCGTGGGATACGTAGAATGTAGCAGCTATGGGGCAACCATTTGGATTAACTCTGCCCTTCTCGAAAAGGTCGCTGTATAGGCCCTTATTCAAGTCATTTACAGAGTCATCGAACGTTAACAGCACTATCTGAGGTACTTGGTTGATGGAGAGGTCCCCTATTGTTAGTATGCACAGCAAGAAAGAGAAGAAATACACGTTAGAGAATCGAAATAAGCTAGATGACTTTGCACAGAAACACAGAAACAAGCAACCACATATAGCAAAGGGCAGCTCCTTCGCAGAAACTGGCCACTTACGATACGGTGTGTGATGCCATTTCATGCCCATCAGCATACAAATTTTGAACCTGACCGTAATCAGTCCACTCGTGGGACACATAGAACGTAGCAACAATCGGACAGCCATTTGGATTTACGCGTCCATTTTCAAATAGCTCCGAATAATAAGGTAGATTTAAATCATTAACGGCATCGTCAAATGTCAGCAATACCATTTGTGGAACTTGATGTACATCCAAATCCCCTAATAGTACAAAATAAATCTACACATGCATATATAAATCCTTTCATTTAAGTGGCTTGAGGCTATCATCCATCTGTAATTAATACTACTCGCTTAAATATCACTTACCAGGAATTTCTTTTCCTCCACAAGAACAATCGGGTAATAAACAAACGTCTTTTCTGCACTTGGCGGCTGTTTTATCCGGTTGGGGTTGAGGATATATAGGATCTGGACGACGTGGTGGATATCTATAAATATCTATGAACTCCGTTGCTTTTGATACGATCGACGTTGAAGATTTTAAAGTTGGTCGGGAACGTCTAAAATAGAAAAACGATTATATTAGGAAAACATAGTTATGCAATGTTTTTGCAAGAAACTTACGTCGGTGGAGTACCGCGATTAACAGCGACATTCTCGCTAGGACTAGTATTACTGTAATGAGCTCCTCCTCTTCCTCGGTTGTTATTAACTCTATAAAACAGAAGAGTTTGATAAAATTATTTTTCATTTTAATTATTCAATTAAATGTTTGTCATAATAATTTGAAACCGGAAATATTCATCAACTAAATATTTATCATAATACTTAAAGAATGTGTTACTCAGTTTGGTACCAGCGCCAGTTTAAAAAGTATCGTAGAAAACGGAAAGAAAAATAATGATAAATTGTGTTATCTATTTCAGTTGCTGCTGCGAGGCGAGTACAATAAGTAACGCCCTTTTGCGTCTGGAGTCGCGTGTTTCGCACAAAGCTGATTTGTACCGTTTTGAGGGGGATGTCGAACCTTTGTGAATCGTCTGACGTATTGCACGCACTTATAACTGCTTTAGTTCCGTGATAGTCACGAGTTAAAATGGATGTGCTGTTGCCGAATTTCGTCCAAGTTGAGTTGCGGCTTGTGATTCAATATTTATGGTCGCAAAAAAATCCAGCGTCGAAATTCATTAAATTTAGTTTCTATAGTGTCATAAGGCTATGGATGAGCGAAATGTGCGCAGATGATGTACAATGTTCAAAGAAAGGCACGAAAACGTGTTGGACAACGAGCGCTGTGGGAAGCCGGCTCGGGCAACGGGTGATGACAGCATCCTGCACGTTAATTTGCTTATTCTCGCGTATCGTCGAATTCGTATATGTGATATCACGGATCGGTTAAACATTTCTATCTAAAGTTCTTACCAAATTATGTATGATAAATTGATTTACCGTAAAATTTTCGCTAGATGGGTTCCCAAAATGCTTAGAGAAACACATGAAACAGCATGTATGGCAGGGTGTTTGCAGCACTTATCCAATTTTCATTTATTCAGCAAACTCAAACAAGCCATAACAGGGGTCCCTTACTCGGAAGATGAAGAAATGAAACATCGCATGCTGCAAACATTGCGCAATTTGGGCGAAAATTGCTTCAAACGAAGAATAGAAAAGTTGGTAGAGCGATGGGATAAATGCCTTAATCGAGCAGGTGAATACGTGGGAAAATGAAGACAGTTTCTTGATTCCAACAATATTATTGCATTTTTTGTATCTTTATAAATAAATTTTGTATGACTAAAACGGACGTTACTTATTGAAATTGCCTCGTACTATACCCAGTTGTCAAACGATTTTTGTTATATTACATATATTTTAAATGCTATTTCAGTTATTTTACCCATTTATAGTTTAACTCTAAATTCATCATTTCAATAGAACGAGTATACATATTTGGACTTTATTAACGGTATTATTAAATATTGTTGAAATTCACATTAATATTTCATTACGTATTATGCTGTTCTTAATATACAACCCAAATTATCATAACTATATCATGTAACCTTATTTAGAAAATTTTAATATATCCTATTTCTTGCAGGGAATTGATCTCGAACTATAAATTGCTTCTAGTTTGTTCATCGCTGTAATTTTATGTTAAAGGTGTTCTTGAGAAATTAGTAGTAATCTTGCAAAACTTTCAGTTCGTTTACCTACTAAAAATAGGAACTGATGGTTTCTAATTTATGCATTAGTTAAGAAGACGAAAACTGTCGAAGCCGTTATTCGAGGTTTGTAAATATTTCAATTGGTCAATGGAATACATGGCTACCGTACAAGAATACGATCAGTTTGCTCTATTGACTCATACTTTCGTATTACAGTTTAAAAGCACTAATAATGAATATATTAAGTGCAATTATTTTAATTTTATTGTTTTGAATTTATAATTGCAAGAAAAACAATTTCCTGTATTGCACGGTGTCAAATCCAGGAAATCTTTTTTTCGATATTAACTCAGGTTATGTATCCTTTCTTACGCAAAAATTTCAAATCCTGTTGGAAGAAATTTTTGTGCTACCAAATCCCCAACTTAGCTTTTTAATCCAATAATATCTCTTTTGTTAAAACTTTACTACAAAACCGACAGCTCCAAAGGAATTTCTTTGTAAATAATTCCATTTAAGTGAAATAAAAATATGTTTTCCCTATTAGGTAATAAATTGTAGAATTCATTTTCAAATTTATGCAATTGGCTTTACTTAGTAGTTTACCTTTAGAAATCCATAAAAAAATTATTATTATATCTAATGCTTAATTACAAGTATTATTTTGACTATTTCAACGATTTCTTGAATTTTAAATACATGATTTAACTATGCTTTATTGAAGTGAATTTTTTTTAAAACTTTTGTTTAATTATTCACCCCAAATTTATATGGATCATTTTCATAATTTTATTTTATTTCTATTTGGTTTATTGAAAAATTCGTAAAAGACAAATACACTATAGATAATGAAGGTTTATTACATTTATATCTTAAGCCATTTTAAGCTTCTTAACTTTGACAATGTCAGTTAATCACCTTTGCACCTCACAAAAGTAAAATAGTCAGTAAAATTTGACAACACTATATTCCATAAGACCCTCTACTTCATTCTCAATGTGGATTCCACTATAGATACATTTTTAGGAAAACATATTTGTGAATCTATGTATTTATCCCACAATTAGCTAACATTAAGACATGCCACGCTGGATTGGTGTAGTAATTAATAGTCTTGCAATTAAGAGCTCTCTGTTCAATTTCCGCACCATCTGTTCTGATTCAGGTTTAAATTGTTTTCTGAATTTATAAAACACATTGTTTGAGAGAAATACAAAACAGTATTTCCCGCGATTCTCAATTTTATTTTTGTCAACCCATCCGTGCCTTTAATTTCGGTCTATGACCGATGAAGAACTCAGTCAAAATTGAAATGGGTAGATTCAAATATTACAATAAAATAGTATTAAACTAATTTTTTCAAGAAAAATTATATTTCTTTTTAATCTGTAATTTATAATTAGTAAACTTTTTGATTCAAGATATTTTGTAGTCTGTCATAATTTAAGTTATACGATAAATGAAAGTATATTTAATACAAATATTGAATTTTAACCTTCTTGTGATCTAGATGTTATTTTGAAGGCACTGCCTAACAAGTGGAAGGTGAAATAAAAATTTATAAACCTGTTCAAATCTATTTATAATTTTGTAAATACAATTGTTTCAGTCTTGTAGGACCACCTTCAGATTAAAAACTAATTAAAACAAAAAGTAAATGAATAAAATTGTAATTAAATTTACTTACCTGATAAACTTTGAAACATAAGCTTATTATAGATTAAGAAATAAATAGAGCAATACATAATAAAATTAATTAACAAAGATACAACACCACAACATCACAAAACATAAAATAATTACAGTAAGATCTTAGCATAATTTGCAAAGTCAGATTATGCTGTATGCTGCTATAAGCAAAACCGAAACAATTATAATTACAAGATTATAAACAGTTTGGACATGTTCAAAGATTTTTATATTACCCTCCACTCGCTTGTGATGTCTTTGAAACGAAGTACTATCAAACGGCGAAAAAAGCGAAAGTTAATTCATTTTAGTATTTGATATATATGAATAGCACCCATTGGTATTGATAAAACATATATTTAATGTAAAGTACATTAAAGTAACACATTTTCAAAACCTTTTTAAATAAATTTCAATAGACAATAATTCCGGTTTAAAATTATTGTATCGTAATGATAAAGGAATATTACTACGACTACTCTACTAATATGCATGCAACCATTTGGATATTTGTTAATGTTGTAGCAACGGGTGTAATTTGATTGTCTTATACCAGGTGTACTTATATGCAAACATACATTCGCTATTGGGTAATGTGTTAACTGTGCATGTGTTACTTGACGGACAGAGAAGGGTCCAGTCAACCTCCAGTCTCTTGAGGATTTACAGGACTAGGGTCACTTAGGCGAGATACCAAAGCATGAGGTTGAAATAGGAAAATAGTTAACTAGGAAACGAGTGCAACTAAATTTAAAATAGATGTGTAAATCATGCAAATTAGGTTTTGCAAATTCCATCTCTATCATAATGCATTACCTCTGATTTGTTTTGTTGCATTTAACAGTAGGAGTTTGATTGCCGTTACATTTCGTGTAGTGTCTTTGTAGTCCCCCAAAAGCAATAATTGATTTAATTGCAGCATTTACCCGGGAAACTCTAGTAGGGAATATGGTAGCTCGGGAAGAATTATTTGATTTTTTTATTTTACCTATGAGAGGATTTATGGTATAGGAATTTTGCTTCTCTGTTGATACATTTGATGCATAATTAGTGTTTAAAAAAGGCTTTACATTAGTTAATTCGCTTTCAAAATTTTCGAATTTAAGTTTTGGCAAGGTTTTATTCCCATTCATGTATTTAATTCTTTGAAGAAGTAATAGCCAAGATGCATTAGTTATATCTGTATCTAGTGTATGAAACTCAGTGGTATATCTAATACTGGGATTTGTACCATTTATATTAATTACTTGTGTAGTTGACATCGTTGGATTAAGAAGTTCGGTACTTGATGACACAGTATCTTCAATTTGGTCACGAAATTCCGTATACAAAGGTTCATCTAGGACCTGATTTTCACTTTCAACGTCACTAGCGTTTATTGAACTATATAACTGATTATTAATTGCAGAAGGGCTTATGTTAAGGTTAAGAGTCTCAATTACTTTAGAACTTTTTGCGATTTTTTCTATATCTGAAGTATCATTTTCATGCTTCAAGTTATCTCGCGATTTTGGCGATGCCAATTTTGAATTTAAAAGAGATTTAAGAAAAAATACAGGCGGAGCGTAGGTTGTGGGTGTAATTATTTTTTTATTTAGGTTATCGGAAATACTTTTATAATCGCCACCTTTTGATTCCGAATTAGGAACTAGAGAGACTATCGAAGTTGACTTGGACGATTTAGTAATGTAATGAAAAGATGAAGATTTTGGTGTTGTTAAGTGTTTGGGAGAACTAAATGGAGCAGGTTGACTAATGATAGGACTTCTTACAGAAGTGCTGGGGATATTTTCAAGCATAAAAGGTTTGTAGGTATTAGGAGCAATGTTGGTGTTGTTAGGTATAAGAGCAGCATGGTAGTATCCCGGGCCTTCCGGCAATGTATAATGTGTGGATTGTACTCGTACCTCATTCGCATTGGCAGTGTTACGAGATCTGTTGGAATAAATAATATGTTGTGAATATGCTCCTAATAAGATAAAAACAATAATAAAGAAGATACTACAAAGTCAGTAAGATGTTTTAAAGCGGATACATGAAATTATTATATGATCGTCTTGATTTTAGATGGATGAAAAACAACAAAAGCGCGACAGTAATTTCTGAAGTACCTTGCCGGAATTCTAATACTCTTTTGTGTAGAATATTGCCGTGGAGTCGTCGTGGTTGTTTTGACAGTAGTTGTGGTTGTAATTCTCTTAGTTGTGGAGGTTTCGTCAATATAATTCAACTCATTTCGATCTCCCCTAGGATATTAACTCATTGCATATAATAGAGCTTAAAATTTTTGTCTTACCTGGAAGTTTGTTTACTCGTCTGATGGTATGCACTCGGTTCGTCATCCTAACCAAAGCCAATTTTTAAAAACAAAAGCCTTTAATTTAAAATATCGATTACCTGTGTATTGTAGTGGTTATCGTCGTTGTAATTTTGTATTTCGGACGGGTGATAAATATCTTGTGCAGTAGTATAACTATTTGGTACATATGCAACGCTTCCACGCTTAGGAGCTTTCTCTTGAGTTATAATTTGATGCGAAACCGGAGCAGATATGCTCCTATACGTTTGTTGAGAAGTTGGAGGTTCATTATTATAGTGTTGAGTATATTCTAAAAAAAACTTTAAAATTTTGAAACGCTCAAATACCTGATTAATTTGTATACCTACCAACATCCTTGTATAAATCCACATCGTCTTCATAGAGGGCGTAATACGGATCATAACGGGGAGATTCGTAGGGATCGCTATTATTATATATTGTTTTTGGAGTAATTGTTGAATAAGATTGGTCAATAGGACGATTACTTCTATTTTCTACCCTATATAAAGCACAAATAGATAATTAATACGCTATTTTATATTACTTATAAATCAGCAATGTGTATAGTACGTATGTAATTGTAATAAATAAATATTAGAATATAGTTACAAATTGCAATTTATCTGTAGATTATTTTAATACAATTTCAGCACGTTAAAAGTATATTTATTTCTAAAAATCTCATAATCTTAAATATACAATATAATGGAAAATTATTGCCTTAATAGTTAAATGTATAATAAAGATATAATAATTAAATAATAAGAGCACTAGACTCAAAATACACCATCTTTTTGTCGTAGATTCATTAATTAAGAATATATTTACGGAATGGTCAACTATTACTGTTTGCGTGTACTAAAACTGGCACTGTTCTGGCATTTTCTCACTTATAATGCTAAGTATTCTGTTATGTAATGCATCTATACAATATATTATAGCAGATATTTTGTGGTAGTCACGGCAAGTGGTACTTTTTAACATAATCATGGATTTATCAATTACGAGTATTTGTAATATTCTGTATAAATAAATTGTTTAATATAGTTACCCCAGTGAAAGGTCTTGATATTCTAAATTCTAGAATCGTGGCATTTTATTTAGGCAAACTAAATATATGATTTTAGCTAAAATCAATATGCATATTAAAATGGCGTGTTTATTTGAATAATAGTCGATAAAATATAGAAAAGATTATAATCTTCTGCAATTGAAATAAATTTATATTTTTAATGAGACCTACAGTTTACTAGACCTTTTCCTTAGTTCCTAATGTTCTTACATATATCGAAGTATCTTTCGTTTAGTTCTTCAATTACTTTATTCCCGATTTCTGTTTCAATCTCCAATGGGGTCATTTCATAGAACTTTATTTTTTATTTCACGTCAATTATTATGTTAGTACATGCCCTTTTCAAAAAGCATACATAAATTTTAAATGATTACAGAGTGTAATGTAATGTAATAGCATCCTTCGTGCATTCGCCACAGCATTGCGTTCAAACACTTACACTATTTTCTTCTTTTGAAGAAATATACATAAATGCAGATATTAGAATAATTTAGTAAAACCAAAGACTATATTACTGCCGAAATGAGAGGTATAAAATGATAAAGGTGTGGAATATAAACTGTGTTTATTTACCCTAAATTGATTAATTCGCGTAAATTTTAAGTTTCAATTTATGGAGTTTCATAACCTTCTAAATACCTTAAATTTATTTATCCAGTATTATTTACATATCTAACAAATTCTACGTATTTAAGCGTTTATACTTTGTATTATTATTTAAAACGCTTATCAATTGCTTTAAATTCTTTGCGTTTGTGAAATATCACTTAATTTAGAAAATATACAATAACTTTGTAAAAATAATAATTAATATATATATATATATATATATATATATATATATATATATATATATATATATATATATAT
>JAHWXV010463557.1:0-10129 GCA_024586415.1 Phrixothrix hirtus | reverse complement strand
TTTCGGTGTATAGGAAAGTCACTTAACGTAAATAAATTCAAATTAAATTTAAAATGTGTAAGAGAAAGTCGTGTGTTGTCTCACACCAGATTTTTTTTAATGAATTTACATCTCGCTTTATATAAAGTTCGTTAACTAAAATGTTGTTGCACACATAAGCTATCTCTTAATTTATTACTTGTCAATCTTTTACCTCAACCGAATCCTTTCTGTCTTTGTATTTAACATAACTTGGTATATCGTAACTTTGAGTACTTATTTTATGTTAATCCTTATTTCTAAACTTATGCAGTTAGATAGGATATTAAATAATATTTACTTTTAAAATGCATTTAGTTTCCTATGTTTAGTTATGATTAATTATAAAAAAAAATAATTATGAGGGATTAAATAGTATTCAGGAAGTATATTCGTTGTAAATGGAAAGTAAGTGCAGAAATACGTTTACTAAAAGCGAGATTTAAGCGTGTCGAATGCATTTTAGAATGATTTTAAAATTAGGTAGTAAAATAATTTTAAAATTATTTTTGAATATTTTTTAACGGTTTTTAAAATTGCATAATAGTTTGTTTTTAAAAATACTTCAAATTTAATTTGTTCAATATTTACGGCGTACTAGAATTTCTTATATATTTTCAGCATTTCAGCATCCTTTTTAATTATTTTCAAAATTTTGTTAAACAACGATCTAGTTAAAACTTTATACCTGATCATTTTTTAAATAAATTAATTATTTAAAGAACCGAGCTAATGATTTTCAAATGCAAAAAGTCAACATAAATTAAATTAGTTTTATCCAAAATTCGCATACTGTTGATAAACATTTGAATGCATTATATAATGGCAAGGTTTGAATAAAAACAAATAATTCTTTATTGTTCAAAGTGAAACGAAACGTGAAATAACAGACAACTATATATTTTCATAGCAATATTAGATTTATTTGTTCTGTACAGTACCAATTCTCCACGAACGTTTTATTGTAAGCCCTATTTAGTATTTGTGAGATGCACTCAGTAGTGGAAATTGAGTTTCCGTTCGCTGGAAATAATTGGATTGTGGGATTAAATAACAGGCTTTTCATTAAAACATCACACTAATAGTACCATTTGTACTAGAGTCAACTAATTAAGTGTATTTAAAAAATACGATTAATCCTTCGTATATCTAACATTCTTCCGTATTTAGACAAATTTGTTAAATTACACAATAATCTTCAAATGTATAGGGTTTGCTTGTAGTACATGATATTTCACTTTTGTCGCTAGATTAAATTGTTGGAATCGAACTTTAGCGTAAAAGAAATGAAATTTGTCTTGAAATTACAATAAAGGGTAGTTAATTTAAACCAAACAAAATACAACAACCAATTTTAAGGGTTAGATAGCACCTAGAGTTCTTGAATATTTTGGGCAACCACTATAGCATCACTTAGGTAAAAGTATAAGCTGATTAGTAACTGCAAGTCATTATCAGTAGTGTTTCTTGTAATTCTATAAATGAATACTTCAGAGGGCAATTATTTTAACTTAAATTTGCCTCCCTTGAACAGGTTTTCATTGTTTGTAATATTTGTATGTACATTATTTACAATTATATAGGTATTTAAAAGTGGAAATAATAGCATTTGGGTATACTAAATAATGTATTTAACATACATACCTTGATGTGAAATTTTGAGCAACGCACTAATTTTATGTGTGCAATACCAGATTTCAATTATGTTGTTCATAATAATAAATGTTGATATAATAAAAAGTAATTGGTAATTAATTAAAATTTATCATATTACTTTTAATACTCTTAACATAAGTTACCTCACAACAAAATCAGGTAATAATGTATGTACATACTAAAATAAGTTCACTACAACAGAAACTCTTTCAAATCGATAAGAATGTTATATATTATTCTAAGAAAAATAAACATCCGCTCATCAAGAAATCATATTTTATGAAAAACTTATTTCACTTTCTCGCTTTGAAGTGTGCATTTCGCTAGAGAACTAAATTTCAGTGTTTTAATTGTTGTATTGTTTGTTTGGTGTTTTTATGTCTAAAACGTTTATCAATTTTTATATTCAATGACTAGATTGATGTAATTGATAATTTTATAGTTGCAAGTGTTTGCGATTGACAATGCAATGCCGTGTTTGTATACTAAAAACTAAAAAAGCACTAAAGCAAGAAAACGATATTGGAAAACTGCAATATATCCAAATTTCAGAAACATGTGTTCCAGAAGATGCTCATTTTGAACATTATAAGTGAGTTATCGTAAATTAAAATTTTTATAGGGAATTACATGATAGAATAGTTTTCTTAACATTATTATCTCACCTAGAAATAGATTATAAACGTATACCAGGTGACAACGAAAATAGTCTACGTTTTACAGCATTTATATCTATGTCCATGTTAATTTTAACTTTGGACGTGTCATACACTATTAAATAAAACTTATTGGAGATTTTTGTACGATATCCGGTTTTATAGGAATTAAATCCAACATTAAATTTTGTAATTTATAGTTTTCTGGAAAAATAAATTTTATTGTTCGATTTAAAATTCTGCCAGTGAAGTAAAATTGTTGTATTACGTAAAAAGTATAATTTGGTATGTATCGTCATTAATACATACAATGATGATTGGCATAACGTAAGACTCAAAAAAACAGGAGTTGTAGTACCAATCCTTTTTTACTTTCTTTTACCCTATATGAAATATAGGTAAAAGAAAAAGTATTGTTTTCGACCAAAATTTTTGATGTCGTGCGTGTGCGTGTGTGTTCGTGTGTGTGTGCGTGTGCGTGTGCGTGTGCGTGTGCGTGTGCGTGTGCGTGTTTGTGTGTGTGCGCGCGCGCGCGCGTTTGTGTGTATCTGTAGACACGATAACTCAAAAGCTATAAGTCCTAGAAAAACAAAATTTTATATTTGAATTTCTATCCATCGTCGCACGCAACCACAACAATTTCACTGTAATTGGAAAACCAGAAGTGCCACTTTACTCTTGTCATTTTTTGGTTTTTTGTGATTTTTCCGAAATCAGCTCTAACGATTATTTTAAATTTACTATATTTCTTATAAATGTAATGCCTTTTCATACAATCTAGGCGGCTTTTTATAAAATTTTCCGTAAGTCGAGTAACCGGAAGTACTTTATAATAACTATGAAACTAAAAACTCCTGATAAATGAAAATTTATATTTACGCTCACAATTACCTTCGTGTACTAAATCAAGAATTTGGTTAAAATCAAATAACCGGAAAACATTTTCCATATTTTTCGTTTTTCGAGATTTTCTCGAAATTGGCTCTAAAAATTTTTTTAAGATTTATTTTGTTTCTTAAGCATATAATCTAGGCGGTTACTCAGAAAATTTTCTGTAAAACGAGAAACCGGAAGTACTTGGAGTATTAATTGTGAACAATGTATCTCAAAAAATAATCATTATATGACAATCAAAAACTATATTTATATTTTATATCTTCTGTACATGAGACAACAAGAATTTAATTAAAATCTAATAACCGGAAGTGCAACTTTATTCTTGCGATTTTTAAGTTTTTTGCGATTTTCTAGAAAACGTTTTTAACAATTGTTTTGAAACTTGCTACGGTTCTTATATCCTTCACAGCCTTTTACGTTTAATTAAAAGTTTTCCTGAAAAACATGCGTTGAAGCGAGTTGTTAGAGAAAATCTTTGGAGTTAAGCAGGGTTTTATGTGCCCAGTAACTGGGATAGGTGGCCGTTACAATTATCGTTCCCAAAATAAATGTAAATAATATTTTAATTATTTGTGAACCATTTTATATCTATGTACGATAGAGAAAGTCGTGTGTTGTCTCACACCAGATTTTTTATTTATTACGTCCAACTGAAGGTCTTTTCCGGTAGGGAATAGCTTTAACTCGATATGTACGGTAATCAATAAGCAACATCCTCTTTAATTCTAAAGTATCATGGTTATTACCTTCCTGGCCGATTAAAACGACTTAGCCTTCTTTGGAAGAGGACTAATACTATTAAAATTTCGGTTTTGATTATGAAGTGTTAAAATTGATTTACGTTTTACCGAGTGTAACAAAATAGTACAGAAAATCAACTGGCTTATTGTTACAAAGTTTGGGACCATCACCAGACATCCGCCCTGCTTCACATTTTTGATCAAAATTTAACAAACGCGGTATCCACCTGTCTGATAATTTAGACATACCCAAGTCGATCACTCAAAACATCATAGACTTGATCGATTATCTGGAATTGTTATCGTTTTTGATGGTTTGGGAGGTTCTTCATCTTTGAGGGTCATATCTTTACATTCAAAACATGCAACCCATCAGCAAACCGTTGCTTTTGAAGGAACAGCGTCATCCAATGTTCGTTGCATATCTAGCAAAGTTTCAGCAGCGTTTATAGTCAAAAAAATACTGGATCGCCCTACGAATAGAGATTTTATCCATTTTATAGTTTTCAATTTAAGAAACTCTTTTAAATGGCCGCATCTCTTATTCGAAATCACAGAACAACAAAAGTTGTACTGCTGCTATAAAAAGAACGCTTTACTCAAAAGCTATGCTGCCTTGCTCGCGTTTTTATTCAAAGGGTATTAATCGTCGAATTTCACGTCTCATTAAATGATTTTATGGCAAGAATCAAATTTTATCAATCATATGATGGTAACTTTGGCGAAAGATTTATTATTTTACTCTTTTGATAAATAAGCATTTTATTACGCAAGACTTTTCACACACTTAAAATAACTTAGTATAGAAAAATATATATCATTAGCTTTCCACAACAAAAATCTGCCAGACTTGAATATTAAGCGTATAGATATTGAGGGATCAAAATAAAAACTTGCAATCAACAGGATTGCTGACGTTGCTTTATTTTTACAGTAAATTCAAAAGTTGTTAGAATATGATCGAAAATACATTTTCGGTGAGATAGTTTTTATCCTGAAAATTAGGATAAATTTGGTTTTTTATTTATTCCTTCATTGCAAAGCACGTGACCCCACAATAAAAATTAAAACGCATGCTGCAGATACTGCTATAAATAATTCGTTTGATTGGGGTATGTCTTTATTTGGGCCTCAGAAGAGTTGCTCTTAGTAAGACATGACGAAGCAAACATAAAAAATAGAAGGTGGGATTCATTCAAAATGGCAGGAATTATTGTTGAGAGAAATGCAAAACAATGCAGTGGGAAAACAGCATCAGAAGCTGGTGCTGTAAAGCAAGGAATGCCATACATCACTGTTGTTGTATATGGGGATGGGCAAAGAAATCATACAGTCATAGTTTCTGATCGTTGTCTGGTGTCGCATGTATTATTGGCCTGTAAACAAAGAAACTTATATATAGGTGTCAAGAGCAAGTTTTGGTATGTATGTGTTACACAAAGCAGGGATCGTAGATGTTATAAAAATTATAACAGTTCATCAACAAGTATGGAGCAAGCCATCTTTGTGAAAGGGTTTAATAAAGATGATACTGATTATGGACGCAGATACAAATATGTCGTGGGTGATGTTGATTTAGAAAAAGTTGCTTACAGTAGAAATGTATTAAAATTGAAATGTGCTAATTACATTAATAGATTTTGCATCAAATTCATATAAATTATTGAAAAATACTCAGTATGGTGTTGTGGGCAGGAATATAATAAAATTAGGGATATATTGATTTAGCAAATTAATAAGAACAATAGTAGCCTACACTTCAAATTTAGCCCTTAATTTTAATTACCATGAAAATTGCAGAAAAGATATCTGTAATAAAACAACTAAGCTGGATAATAAATTAAAATTATTAGAATCTGCTAACCTGTTATCTGAAATTTTAAAAATTTGCGATAACGTAGCAAGAAAAGCAGAAAAACTACAAGAATGGAACGACAAACTACGCTGAACGCTATATGTCGATTCTAAAAAAATTTACAGAACCTGAGAGAACTAAATTAATTCAAAGAGGAATTTATACAACCAGATGTATTAGAGTGGGGTTATCTTACAATTTAAGCCCTCCTTTTCATAATTTTTCGACAAACAAAACAAAATATTTTTTCCAACGGTACTTCAAAAAGTGTATTCAAAAGAAACGTAAGCAAGGTAGAAGTAGAAATAAGTCAGTGATTGCGAATGATAATATGGAATGTGGACCTAATTGAGCATAACCAGACATGAGTGTTACGGAATTAGAAATGCCAAAGGCAAACAGTTCGAATGAACTGAATTCTAAAGATATCGCTGAACTAGAACTTGTTAGACGAAGAAGCCGCTTAACTGCTTGTCTGTGGAAACGTAGTACTCCATGCCACAATTTAATAAAGCACATTTTTTACAAAAGTTATCAACTCAATACAAAATCTATTCAATATGGAATTCACAACAACTTTGTGACAATTTAACTATTTGAAGGACGTTCGGGTCCTACAGTAAGTTGAGGTTTTTTCATACCACTCGAGTTTAATTTTTTGGAAGCCAGTCCTAATAGAAATAAAGTATTTGTATTCAATTAGGAATAAAATACAGACTATTCCCTAGATCAAAATGAAAATTTATGCGTTAAAATAAATAGTGATAGAAACTTATGTATAAAAAAACCACCACTACTATTTTCAGATCCAAAGTCAGCTAAACATCTGTAATAAAAAATATTGCTATTTAATTTTATACACTGACTTGGATTTTCAATATATTAAGACAGAAAAAGATTTCAAGTTTTGGAAAAAAACTATGGTTCCAAAACTACAATTATTCTGGGATCAGTGTGCTTTACCTGAATTAGCTGATTCTCATTTTCGCAGAGAATTAAAGACAAGAAATCCTATTCCATCAATACAGGTTACATAGAAACTCTTTCAAATTTGTTTACCCGGTGGATTACACAATAACTTTCGCCATGTGCGTGTATGTGTGTATTATTACCTTTTAGAAAAACAATAGGGTGCATTTTTAGTGAAATTTGCCAATATTCATGAGAAAATTCATAAACTAAATCGTATATGACAGCTATTAATATTTTAGTGCAGCCGATTTAATTGAACAAAAATCACCTTGAAAATTTAAAGTAGGCAACCAAAGGGTGCGGGTTCAAAGTGGAACTGCGCCGGTAAATTTTTCATCATTAACACAAGACCTCCGGTTTTACTTCATTGTCCAAGAAGAATGCATGTTTTCAATTTTTTTCCGATTAAAAAGTGACCCACCTCAGCGGCTTTGAACCTCCGTCATTTGGACGATAGTGGGTGAAAAGTAAATATATAAATCACTAAGTCACCCAAACCGGCTATAGTTATGATAATATCTTTGATTATTTATGGGATAAATATTTTAAGTAGTTTGGAACTTGGCTGTGTCTGGAATTTTTACAAAATATGTTAAAAATTTTAATAAATGGATTGTTAGCTAGTTATAACATGTTCTTCTCATTTCCATAATCACTAAAATGTGTTTTGTTTTAGGTTGGTTTGAATATCTTGTCTGTTTTGCACTGTTCTAGTTTGCAAACTTTATACTAATAAAACGTCACTTGTAAACACTATTGCCCTCATGCTGGGCTTAAAATGGTTTCCTATATTTATTATTTACTTTTCAACACTTGCATTAATTAATTAAATTTAAAACTTTAATTTATTTTGCAACTTAACTTACAAATTCTATTTCATTTAATTTTTTAATTTAATAAATGCAATTGCCTGAAATTATTATTTTTGTAGATTTACCAATCCTATTTTTAAGATTTGCTTATATGAAAAATTCCTTTTTATTTGTTTATATTGACTACTCACCATTAAACTTCCGATAATGTTTGTACGCTTTTTATTTTTGATATTTGGACTTATTTTATCAGGAAAATTTATTATATTCATACTTACAACATTTAATTATCTCTATATAACATACAAATTTTAATTTTGTAAATTTTATATACATGGTGCAGCAACAATTTGTCGATGCTTTATGTACCACAATACATACATACTCGTATATTTATTTTTAAGTGAAACAATTTGTGTCTATAAATACTTACCAAAAAAATGTAACCCTATGTAGTTTAGTCTTTTGCAATAAAAATTAAATGTATTCTACTTATCATTTTTAATTACTTCTTCTATAATTATTGAAGTGCAAATGAAATCATCATTATTATTATTATCTCAAGAATTGCATACAAAAATAATATCAAAAATGATGTGAGTGGTTTACCTTTTCATATATCTGTTCAATGTGCTTGTAATTAAAAGCTTCTATACATCCTAACGCTGTTGGAATTCTAATTTCCCTAATAGGCGGAAACTGTAGAATGTTTGCATTGCACTAGTGGTTGCATAAATTATTGCCGTTTTTGATTGTACGAAAATTAGTTATCCAGGGATTTGATACGTTTGACAGGTACATATATTTGTAATTGGTATGCTTTCATGTGCATTAAATCTGTAAACTTGTAATATTTGCTTTGTGATTAATAATTCATCAATTTTAGCTTTAAATAAAAACATTTTGAATTATTCATGTATTTTTTGAATAGTTCGCCAATTATTCGAATTTAACATCATCTATCAATTTATAATTCAAATTTATATTAAATTCAAATTGTTAAAAACCTATTCAAGTTACTAATGTGGAAAAAATTAAGGATAAGAATATTTGTTATAGTTTCATTGGAAAGTTAATCAATTATGGCTATGTTGAGTGTTGGGTTGCTTTATCCCAATTTTCTACTTCAAAAATTCTAAAACAAACATATTTTTTCTTTGCCTCAATTCTTAAATTTTATCAAAAGGCGTTTTGGCTTTATGCCTATAACTAAAGTTATTGTAACGAAACTTGTCAATTGTTGAAAATTCTTTATTTATTTTCACTAAATTCTAAATTATTTATTTACACGTATTCAACTTGAGCATTACTTTTACAGTACACTAATAATAAACGTTTATATTTCCTTTTATTTAAAACAGCTACTTAACAAGTTTTTACCAAAACTAAAACTAATGGAATTTAATCTGCTATTTATATGGAAAGGAGAATTTCAAGATCATTAAGGAAAAGTAAGGACTAAAATTAGTCATAATGCTGATGTAATAAATTCCAATGCCATAGCTTATTGCAGTAATGAGTAATTTGTGATTAAATAATTTATCTTAGTTCTATGAAACCTTCTGGTATGTTCCGAAATATTCTATGGAATTCTTATTATTTTTAATTTAGTTACACTGCCTTTTCTTAAGACTGTTACGTTCGATACCAGTGACCTCGGACTTTGCTCTTGCAAATGCCGGAATCTGTACTGCGATTCATACTTACAGTCCCATTCTTTGAAAAAATGGCACTTCACAGATTTTGTTATTGGTGGAATACCCCTTGGATTTCAATTATACACCAGGATCTTGATGTCAGTGTCTCGAAACTGCCTCTAACATATTGTGTACTACGCACCAGTTAAGCTGGGCTAGACAACAACCGAGCTTAGATACGATTAATTTTCTACAAACATCAGCGCACCGACACAAAGTTGTTTCCTTAGGTCGCAGGTCTTTATAACGTGGATTCTTCTCGAACAAGGTTTTCGCCACAAGATATAAATGGTCGCATTTCTTGGCGATAATGGCACAAACAGCGACAAACTTTCCTAATTTCTGGCCCTTGCAGCTGTATTTATTCTATATTACTATATCCCTTTTTGAATTCGTCTGCGATGCCATGGGACATGAGGACGTCTTTAACGACACAATGAGATAAGGGGTACTGCTTGGGTACATCAAACAAGTTTCTGTAGTCCTCAGTGGTAATGCCAAACCAATATTTGCGGATCCCCGAATAGTTTAACATAAATTCAATAAATGTCTGTTCTCTTTTCTTCACTTCCACTTTTTCTAGCTCAAAATGATTCACCCTTTGTTCACATTCTTGTTGTTTCGGTCCTCTATTCCTCCCACTGATTCATGTGAACTACTACTACTATTATTACGAATCATGCCATTCCCTTAGCGGGGTAAGCAAAAACCCCCCATCAATCCTACTATTGTAACGTTTATACGATCCGATAGAATAACGCGAAACGCGATTTAAAAAGAATTCCTAAAAATTCTACGCATTTTCGCTATATTCTTAAATACGGGA
>JAHWXV010463540.1:0-16768 GCA_024586415.1 Phrixothrix hirtus | reverse complement strand
GAGTTGTCAATTTATTGAAAAAGAAAACAAATAGTTTTCGAAACGTTTAATTTTTTAATTAAAGTTACACAGTTTAAACCAAAAATTGCTTTAATTATGATTACTAACTGTGAAAGTTTCCATAAAGATTCTGTATACATTCTGATTTTAATTTAATTTTTGACCCATGAAATCTGATGGTGGGATCAACAAGATCCCGAAACATGCCATATTATTGTAATAAACACTAGTTAAACAACCTTACATTTTTATTTTATTGAGAATAAAAGGCTTCGAGTTAAACCAATCCATCACCTTGATTTATCATTCTCAATTTAGAGCATGGATGCAAATCAACTTACTATATTAAAACTTCTGATTTTTCTATTAGATATATTTTCTCTTTGTTGTTAACAAAACTGGGGTACAATGAAGAGAGGTATTCTCTATTTAAATTTTTATAAAATTTTAAAAATTATTCGAGAAAATTTATTCAAATACCGCAACGAGATAAAGAAGATATTGCTGTGCTTCCTAATGCAACAGATGTAAACAGGTTGTATTTACATTTCATTTTATGAAATAGTCTTTTGATTGAATGAAGAGGAGAATTGTTATTGACAGAAATTTGATATATAGTTGAGAGTTCAGTGTGGAAGTTATCTTTATTTAATGGTATACTTAGTAATCTAGGGAAAAAGGATCTGAAGGAAGCCATTATGTTGAATAGAGAATGATTACTGCAATAGTTGAGGATGGCATCAGTATACATATATGGGTTTACGAAAGATTTCAAATTCGAAGGCATATCACATTTTAATAATTGTGAAATCCATAAAATCCATAAAATGTTAGATGCCTTCGAATTTAAGATCTTTCGTAAACCCACACATACTGACGCCATGATCTATTATTAAAGTAATCATTCTCTATACCACAAAATGGCTTCCTTCAAATCTTTGTCATACTGATCTATCAACTATATATCAAATTTCTGTCAATAACAGTTATCCTCTTCATTCAATCAAAAGACTATTTCAAAAATGAAATCTAAATATAACCCACTTTACGTGTTTTGCGCCTATAAACGAGCACAACAATAATAACCTCTTTATTTCGATACCGCATTTTACAAACATTTTCTTTATAACTCACTTTGGCTAGCAACAAAGACAAAATACCTCTATTAAACAAATCGGGAGCTTACAAGCTTATTTGCAATACTTATAAGTGTTGTATATATCGGTCAAACTGGTCATAATTTTAAAACCAGATTGAAAGAACACTTCAGAGATATTAAATCTAATCACGTTTTTAACCATAATCTCAATTAAGCATTTACTGAACATATTTTAGAAAACAACCACGTATTCTTGCTGGATTACATATTGCTCCCAAAGGTAAATATTTAGATCTCCTTGGAAGCTACGGATCAAAAAATATTCTAATCATGTTAGTCATATATGTGTTAATGAAAGAAACGAACTTTAACTCCCTTATGCATCCCATCACACATTCTAATAGTTGTTCTTAATTATTTTTCTCGTTTTATGTTTTTGTCGTGTTTAACTGATCCTTGGTCTTCATTGTATTATATAATTTATATTTTAGTTATTTTCTGACTCTTTATATTAACTACTTACCTTTTTATGCTCGTTCTGGGTGTTTATTTGTTAAAATTAAATTTACTAGTTTTTATTCGATGTCCGTTGTTGATAATTTTATTTTATTTTATTTAAAGAATATATCTGACAAACAAACTTTCAATAGTTGACTTGTGCTTTTAATTTATTATTATATTTATTACTTATTGTTAATCTTATTATTTTTACTAATAATTCTAATTGTTATCTTCTTTGTAGTTTATTGAAATTGAAATTGAAAATGCCCCTCTAGGATGAACATGTTTTAGGCGTTATCTTACAATTATTAAAAAAATTATAGGCTAGATAGAGGTTTGATATTTTATTCAATTTTAAACCTATTTTGTGAGCAATCGACCTTCATCCTAATTATTTGAAGTTATTTCTAAAATTAGTACGTTTATTCATTTTAGAAATAAATGTGGTGCCTATTATTATTAATTAATGACATATTTTCATTATTTAATATTGAAGTCCTGAAAAATTAATAGTGGATACAATAAATGTCATGACCTTATAATATGCCAATTAGTGATGAAAGATTGAACTGAAAAGTTCTACAAAAATGAGACATATTGTTTTAGATTTAATAAACTTTAATAAAACTTCATAATACACATAGGTGCAAATGTGATGCACAATTGTTTAATTCTGAATTTAAAAGTTATTAAAATGAAACCAGTCATAAAACTAAAGGACAAAGGATATGAATGAGGAGTTGGAAAACTTCGTCTTAAAATATGTAGGGGTTTTCATAATTCGTTGAAAAATTTAATTTATTTAAAACTTTACACTTAGCATTCCTCTTTATTTTTATATTTCGAAAAATGCAATAGAAAGTGTTCAATTTGTTTTAAAGAATAAGTAACAGTATTGTTCCTAAAGAACGTGTTTCAGTGGTTACGATTAAACTTCAGACTGTGATCGTGCAATTACAAATACCTTCCAATTCTTAACAGGTTGTTGAACTTACCCAAATTGTATTTTGGAATGAAAGCTAAAGATTAATAAGTTGCTTCATATAATTTACAGTAATTGTTCAAATATTACGGTATACTTATAAATAGTTCTCTCTGATGTAGATCGCTGTATTCTCTTCTTTCGTGCAATTATATACGTTACTTTCTATCCACTCTTGTTAGTAGTTACAATTTCGAAGTAACAAGTAGTATTCTCTTGATTTGCAAGCGTAATGTTAGCAACAATGACCGAGAGTGACCGTAACTGTCACCAGGTCAAATTAGTACGTCTTGCTACTTTCTAGATACAGTAATCTTAATATCATAACACACATTTCCTTCATATACAGTTTTCCTTTTATAACTGTTTTTACATTGTTATTAGATTGGAACTGAAACATAAGCTTAAAAAACTTACCTATTCAAATTTCATAAGCGTAATAATTGCTTCATAATTTTAGTCTTTGTTCATTTTAATTGAGTAGTATTCTTTATTTCAATTAAAGAAATGTAAGGTAATAGAAAAATAGTTACACTAACAATGTGAAATAAGCTGAAATTATTATCCTAATCGCATTGTTAACTTTAACTAAAACAATTATTCATGAAATTAACTAGTTTAATAATTATATTTAAAAATTTACAATGGAGAGTTCAAGAACGGGGTGATTATTATATTTTTTTCCTGGATCCGTTAAGAAATTCTAACCCTGATGATTATCTTCGCCTTCAACCAGACTGTGAAATTAATACATCACCTCTATTACTATAAGAGAAGTAGTACGATAATAGTACATATAATTTTATCTCATTTAACAAATGTGATATTATACAAATAATTGTCAAGAATAAAATTTTATAAATTGTGGACTTACGAATCATTTTTGTATAAGTTCTGCGGTTTTTATTGTCAGGAAAATGTTTTTACTTGACTCGGGAACTAAAAATAGTTAAATTATAGCCTCACAGTTCGAATTATACCTTCGTTAAATAAGTGCTAATTTTCTGACTTGTTATGTAAACTATTAGTTATATATCACAATAATATGTAGAGGTAGCCGTTGAAATTGTTACATTAAGATACTTCGTAATAAACAACGCGAAAATAAGACTCAGAGTATCATTTAAAATCTTTATGTTAATAAAAAACCTTCAGTCACGAAATATAGTCCGAATTTGCCCAGAAAGACCTAAAGGAGCTAAATAAACGCTTCCTAACTGTACAATTTTTGCTAAAAATTGAAGTTGTTGGAAAGCAATACGATCTCCTGTATCCACTGACTGCGACCGATACAGAGATCCATTTATAGTCCACTTCGCGTTTCATTAAATCGTTCGTAATGAATATTATAAAAGCAACATTGAAAATATATCGCCAACTTTATGTTTAAATTTCGAAATTGAACTTTTACATTATTTTTTAGCAAGGTGTGAAACAAGGATGTGTGATGTTTCTTAGGTTGTTTAATATATTTATGGATAAATGCGTGAGAAGTGCATGTGAGGAGTTGAGTGGTATAAATATAGACATCGAAGAGGTAAAAGTGTTGATGTATACAGATGATGCAGTATTAGTAGCTAAATGTATCAGCCAAATGCAACGAATGTTGGATAAATTTGTAGAAGTGAGTGAAAGAATGAATCTGAAAATCAATAGTAGTAAAACAAAGGTAATAGTCTTCAATAGGAAAGATGAAAAGGGAATATATCAGCTGATGTTGGGTAGAGAGATAACTGAGCAAGTGGACATGTTTGTTTACCTTGGCAGAATGTTTGCGAATGATGTGCGAGTAGATAGTGAAATTAAAAACTGAGTGAATGCAGGCAGGAGAATAACTGGCATCATGTAGTCAGTAATCAAGTGTTAACAGTTAAGTATGGAAGCAAAGAAGGCTGTGTATAAGAGTATATTTGATTCAACAGTCTTGTATGTCAGTGAGACTTGGGTATGTCAGAAGAAGCGCATGAGTAAAATAAACGTATAAGATACCTAAGAGCTGTAAGTGGCAGAACGAGAGATGACAAAGTAAGGAATGAATGGGTGATGGATACGTGTCATGTGAAGGAGACACTGAAATAAGTCTGAATTAAGTTTTGACATGTGGAACGAATGAGGAATGAATAATTAACAAAGAGAATATATGAGGCAGGTATGAATGGAAGATTAGGCAGAGGTAGGCCGAGAAAGAGATGGCTGAATATGATTAAAGGAATTGCAAAAGGAAAGAGAATAAAGAGCACAAAGAACAGGAGAGCTTGCCAAAAGCAATGTATGAATTTAATGGAACCGAAGGAAGTATGTAAGGACAGAAAGGAATGGAGAAAAACAGTGAATGGGTGATAGTAGAAATGGTAGGATTGGTGGGTAGTAGTGGGATGGTGTGGATACTGTATAGTGCTGGGAGTTGTGCTGAAGGGTGGCGGTAGCGATATAAGTGAGAGGGGATTGGTGCATGGGTGCATACAGTAGTTGAGAAGGTGGTGGCTCGGTATTGGGTTTTGCCCACTCCGCTAAGGGAAGGGCATGATTGATACTAGTAGTAGTTTTTTGAGAACAAATCAATCTTTCTTTGTATTAGGAAGTTTATTATTAGCAAATTTAAATTTGGCATGGAGGTTTCGTGTTAAATTTGTCAGAAGTTTTTGTCTTTTCTGTAAAATTCTAAACATGGTACTTATGACGTTTGCAAATTAATCTGCAGACATGTTTTAAAGAATTAACTTACAATATTTTTAATTGCTAGTTTTTCGTTGTTGGTAGTCGTTGCTTTTATTGATGTTGTATCAATTATTTTAGGTCAGTCGAGTGGTTACGGTTATTTATAACTTTAATTTAGGGGGTCAACAACCACTAAACTCACTTTGTAGTAGCCGGCTCGTTATGAATGACCAACCTTGAATAATCTTTTACTTGTTACTACTTTTGTATCTCTAATTTCATTCTTTATCTCTTGAACAAATAACACAAATTGTAAAAAAATATTTATTATAATGAATTAATGTCAAGTGTATATACATAAAATAATAAAATTGGAAAATGTTAAATAGTTTTTTATTTAATAAATAATAATTAAGGAAAGTTTAAATTGATATTTTTCGATTGTTATGATCATCAATAAATACTTAATGACTAAAATTTATAAAATCTGCAAATAATTTTACGGTAAGGGATTATTAATATTAATCGCTTTACAAATGTGTCTTTGTATAGAAACGTGGTGCAAAAACTATCGTATTTGAAGGTCAATGTTATTTACTCAGGTAAATTGTTTGCTTTCCCTTGTCTATACAATTTGTGAATGGCTTTTATTTTAAAATTTAAAAATTAAATTAACTGTTTTTGAAATATCTAACTAATTGTCTATGAAATGTCTAAGCTCAGCTACCAACTTTATTTTATACACACACGGTTAATTAAAACTGTGTTTTCTACCTTGTTTGTAGTTGGATATTCTTCCCCTTTGGTTTTTCTCAGTAGCCTGGTGGATTTTACTAGCTGGATCTGTGTGAGTAGATCGCGTTGTTTTACTTGTTGTAAATAGAGCGGCGCTATTTGCCCTCAAATTATTGAGTAGAACTGACCGAAATTCAGGCAGTCCCTTCTCTAGTTACAAAATTCCGATGGACTTGTACATCGCGTCTCTTGAAGCACTGATTGTATTGATTAAAATCACTATACTCGATGATTACTAGAACCATGCAGGACCTCGAGGAAAAGACCTCGTTCTTTTTGGTACTCGTCTTTTTATTAACTTTTGGGGGATTGTTTGTTTAATGGCGTTCACTACATTTCAAATTTCAACCAATGGTTTTAAACTGGTTGTTCGTTGCACTTATGTTTCTCACGGAAGAATTTATTTGCATAAATGTGTCGGTTTTTAGCGTTTTGCACTTTGTTGTCACTAATCTTTTTTTAATGCGGCAAATCGGCAAACTTTTCAGGTATTGTTTACGCTTTGGATGTTTATTCAAGTCGTCACGATTTTCGTAAGGACCTGTCTATTAAGTTTGGTGCATTTGTCGTATTAAATTTTTACTTATTCTAAATCTTAAAAATATGTTACTTACTATTCAAGGAATTAAAATTACTTTAATTATATCTATGAATTCTTATATACATTTATTTTATTAAATTCATAGATGTGTTGGTAATCATTAATTGTATTAGATTGATGACATCAACATCTTATTTTTCTTTTTGTTAAGAATTTTTTACTCTTGAACTTCAACTTATTTTAAACTTTAAAGCAAGTTTGTCAATTCTTCACAATTTTAAGTTTTTCGTTTGTGTTTAGTGATTTTTCAGGATGTATGAAATTTGTGGCCAAATTATTTAAAATTCTTGCTATGAGTGTAGCACCTATTATTTCTGTAAACTCATAAAACAAAATGTTGTTGTAAAAAATTATGTTTATTATTGTTTTTCAAAATATTCGCCCCTAAACTCAATACATTTAGACATTCGATGAAACCAATTATCATAGCATAAATTCCACTCTTCTTGAGTCACTTCAGATATAAGGTTTCTGAAGCTCTCCACTACACCTTCTGGACTTGCAAATCGTACACCACGCATTTATCCTTTAGTCTGGGAAATAAAAAGGAATCTGAAGGTGCCAGGTTCGGACTATATGGCGGATGCTCTAGTAGTTTTCTATAAGATTAGTAAGAATATTTAAGCATAACAAAACAACTAAAGTAAATGTTCAAATGAATAGCCATTTTCGTTAATACATAATTGGCGTTGTTTACGTAAGTTGCCAATCGCCCTTTGTATAGTTCTTCCTGGAATATTATGGAAGATCTGCACCAATGTCTCTATAAATTGATTTTTTGCCAGGGATGTTCTGAGACAACTTATTTTTTACGTTTCCCCAAAGGAAACAAACGAGGGAGACGAAGTCAGGACTTCTTGCAGGCCATCGCACAGCGCCCTGGTTTCCCAACTATTTATGTAGAAACATTGTGTTCAAATATTCAGTTATGATAGGATAACAGCATTATTAGGTGATACCCCATCCTGCTGCCACCACAATTCTCCCAAGACATTGAGAGGAATTTCTTCTAAGTTATCCCACAACTCCTTCCTTAAAAACTCAAGATTATTTCCGGAACGCGTACTTCCTTCGAAAATATGTGGTCTCAAAAATTCCACATATCAATCCAAATGTTTACAGAAAATCACGCTGTCTTACAACTCGCGTATTTTCTGTACTTCAATAGTATTCATTACTTTCGGTAAACATTCCATCCCTAGAAAAACTACATTCATCCGTCCAAATCACTTTATTTATAAAGTTATGATCTTCATCAACTTTTTCCAAAAGCTCAGTTCGTCGTTAGGGTGTAATTGCTGATTCACATGTATTCTGTAAGGCTTGTATCTATCATTTCTTAGAGTTCGCCAGACTTTCGTTTAAGTCATATTGAAGGTTATGAGAAATTTCACGGGTCGACGTGGAAGGATTATTAGTAACATAAAGTGTGCAAGCTAGTTTAAGGCTTGCCGAAATTAAAATATTTTCATTTTCAACATGAGTCGTTCTGGATCCATCCTTAGTCCGTGATTTGACACAGGAACCATAATTCTCTAGATTTCTATGTAATTGTAAAAAATAATTAATTCGTGGTTCTACCAGCTTCTTCACTATTTCTGTTACACTTATAATATATTTGCAACATATCACGCTTTTAATAATTTTCAAACGGCATTTTAAAACATCATTAGGTATTAAACTAAAGAGAAATGCAAATTTAAAACATCAAATGTTGTGTCAACTGTTTACTGTCAATAAAAGGCAACTTTGATTATTCTAGCTCTTATTTTATCTTTTGTTATATCTTTCCAGCTAGTGAGTTGAAAAAATTAAAAACAGCCACCTGATCTTATTTTGTACGTTACTTTCAAATCAAGTTAGCTATAAATTATCTTATATTGCTGAAAACAGCGCAAAATATTCTATCAAATGAGACAAATATCATATATGCTGTCCATAAGAAAAAAATAAACCTGAGGATGGTTCCATGAAACTGAAATGTGGGTTTTGATAATTTAGAATTATTTGCCATAAAAAAGTGCCTGTATAATATGTTACGATTATTTCTGCAAATTAATAAAACAAAATGCTCCAGTCAAAAATTATTTTTATCATTGTTTTTCTAAATATTCGCCCTTAAACTCAATGCATTTAGACATTCGATAAAAGCAGTTATCATAGCATAAATTGCACTCTTCTTGAGTCACTTCAGATATAAGGTTTTTGAAGCTCTTCACTGCACGGTCTAGGCTTGCAAATGGTACACCACGCATTTTATCCTTTAGTCTGGGAAATAAAAAGAAATCTGAAGGTGCCAGGTCCGGACTATATGGCGCATGATCTAGTAATTTTAATCCGGAAGCTTTCAAAAATTCGTTTGCTTGACGTGCAGTGTGACTTGAAGCATTGTTGTGATGAAGGGCAATCTTCAATCTAGGGCGTCGTAAACGAGCCTTTTGAATAACATCCGGCAGACCTAATGTCGTATACCATTCTGCGGTCACCATACGTTTATTTTCAAGCACGACTGTTGTGTAGGTCCTGATTTTGGGAAGAAACTGGCTACCATTTTCTTGGAGATTTCTTCACTTTGACTGTTAAAAACACCCATTCAGTCGACTTCCGTTTTGATTTCGGTTCTAATGCATATATCCAGCTTTTATCACCAGTATTGATGTTGTAAACGGCTTTCGACCTACCTCGATCATATTTCTTAAGTGTTTTTTACACCATTCCACACGGTTTTGTTTTTGTTCCTGTATTAAATTATTAATTGCTGTCAAGGAGTGGAGTAACAAAGAGTTTCTTCGCTGATTTCAGTAACTGTAGCTGAAATTACCAAAGTAGTTAAAGTATCACAAATTGAGGTACACATCAGGTACAGCTAACATTGATAACTAACAGATAGTCTTCTTTGAAAAAATTATGTGGACTAAATTATGTTATAATCATGAGTGAAGGTTATTGTCGTTTGTACTACCAGCTATAATTAGAAGAAAACTCATATTTTCCAACGACTTAAAAAATTTTCATATCCAACTCGTCCCGATGGGCAACCTTTTCTAATTAGCGATGATATGTATTTTTACAAACACACAAGGAAAAGAGGAACATATTATCCACTCACAAATATTATATAAATAATTGTGAGGTTAAATCATCTTTACTACTCAGATAACTTGTTTTTAACCTTCAGGTCAATCTGAACCAATTTTTCATTAATCTTTAAACACACTGTGAATTTATTTACAATATGAATCAAATCTGGGCATATTATTTAAATATTACTAAAGAACATATTCCCAGAAGTAAAGAATTGTAATGTTTAAAGTTTTTAATACAATTAATCTGTATAAAGTCTGGCAAATACACCAAGGCAGAAAACAAAAGAGTCACATTTTGTCTAGTTGCTCTTTGTATGTGTATTCTTATAGCGGTTTTGAAAAATATTCATGTGGCAATATTGTCGCTTGCTTGCAATTTTAGTTAAGTTAGTGATTTTTAGGTGTTGACTAGTCTTGTACATGTTCAAAATTTTAATTAAGTTTTACACTTATTTGGATTTTCACTTTTATTAATTCTATTTATTTAGAATTTGAACTTTCATCTGTTATTTCAAAATAATTCCTAGACTTCAACAGTATATGGATCAGCCGTTATTTATACTTATTATATGTTCAAATAATTTGAATTCCATGGGATGGCACCAACCATAGTGATTGTAAATAAATAACGTGATGAACTTCGAATTTAATACATTGTCAAATTCAAATTTTAAATATATAGAATTATTAGAGATAGTTAATAAAAAGCGAATTTAATAAATAAGAATTAATTATAACAGTAATTAGTTGTTAAAACCCTATAAAACAAAACTATTTCAGTGGATAAATTATAAATATAGACAAAAGGAATCAAATTTTTAAAAAAGATAGCAACCAAATGCTACCTAGAATTGCAGATAAATGTTTAAGTGTAATGTACCTTGGAGTCAAAATGCAAATAAAGTATTTTTGAATATGAAATTGCCGTAGACGTTTAGTGATAAAAACTATAATGTGCTAGAGAAGACAAACAACAAACACCCTGTAGGTAGTTAAAATTAATTATTAAGAGATGGCACTAAATGTTGTAAACTTTATAATATAAATCTACAGAGAGGGAATTTGTTATCTAAATTACATAGAAAGTGATAAAACATACTAAGTAAATGGCATGCAGAGCTAAAAACTTGTGAG
This sequence comes from Phrixothrix hirtus, assembly GCA_024586415.1. NCBI lineage: Eukaryota > Metazoa > Arthropoda > Insecta > Coleoptera > Phengodidae > Phrixothrix > Phrixothrix hirtus. The sequence continues at coordinate 5,912 of JAHWXV010463540.1, read as the reverse complement.
TCTGCACAACTCTCTAACTTAAATTACACAAAATATCTATAATCCCGAGCTATATTAGGTAACCGTGAGGACTTTGATTCGACAGTTACATAATAAGGCATTTTATTTGAAAATTCTTTTGGCGATGATCTCATAATTTAAACATTACTTTTCCGATGTTACGTGAAATAGCCTTGCTCGTAGACAATTTTCATTAAACCCAAGGACTTCCGGAATGAGACGATCAAGGCGCAATTTTCTTTACGACCAGCGTATGCCGAATCTTAATTAGAAAGTTCTACAATCGCAGGCACCCTACCGATTTATTATATATGTTTCTAAGGACATTCATTAAAAAAATATAAATAAACGTAGCCCCAGGTCCCACAAATATCATAACGGTTTAAGGAATTTTCTATTCGAAACCGATATGATATTGATTCCCCAAGAGCCTCTAAAAATTATTCAAGACGCATTGATTAGCTTACCATTAAATTCCACAATTCTGACAGAAACACAAAAATACTCAAAACACGCTGTACGTTGTTTGGCTATGAAAGAATAAACATAAATTACTCATAGATCAATTACATGTGTCTTAAACCTTAGTTGTAAATTTGTAATGATAATATCTACATAGTATGGATGTTTATGCTTCGAAAATAAACATTTTAAATCACTATGCGAATCTAATTGAATTGGTAATTGTATATATGTACATAAATAAAGCACAGACGGTATCGTAAGCTTGATGGGTTAAATAACCAAAACGAGAGAACTGCGATTACTCCCATAATTCAATAAAGTATCTGCGAAGATCGAAAATATACGTACAGGCTCTAAATGATACTTAAAATCATAGCTAGGTCCCCTAAAACTAGTTAAAGCCACTGATCTGAACCTGAAACTGTAACCGCCTGATTGACAAAGGCTAAGTGTGGCCGATTAAGTGTAAATAATTAGTCAACGTATATAGTTAATGTTAGGACTCAAACCGTCTCTATTTACGAACTAAGAGAATAAAAATGTCGCCCAATATGGGGCTTCTATTGCTTCGAGAGATGCGGTAAAAGTGACCTCATAAAGCTCAATAGAAACCATCACAGTAAGAGCGACTTACGAACAAAAGCCTCTAATCAATAAGATTAAACGACAAATTATTGTTTATAAATAACAAGATACATATAATAAAGGTTTATTTAAATAGACCCTCATTCAATCTACGGAGATGCGGCAATTAGAAAATGTGACAAAAGTGCAGGCTCATGGAAAACTTGTAAATCTCGTAATTCAGCCAAAATAAACAGTAAATAATTTAAACAAAGGTAAAACAATTAAAAGTATATACAGTATGCGTCGAATTTAGGTACAAAAATAAGCAATTCATACTTAAATTAAATAACTATCAGAGCGCTGAGTTGGAAAAAGTTAAAGTAAGCATAAAGTGTCCCATACCCATTTTCGCTGAATTACTCAAAAAACAGTCTGCAAATTATTGGAATTTTCACACTTTATTTCCTTATAAATAGAAACTGGTCTTCTTTGTAAATATAAGATAAATCTGAACATCGCAGAAAACAACTTTGTGTAGTCCTTAATTATTTAAATTGATTAAGAGATTCGTGCTGTAGTGTATAAACTTGAATGGAGCAGTGCCAATTCCTAACAATTAAACCAAATTCATTACTTGCATGGTTTGACTTATAACATAAAGTGATCCTTTATGCCTAGAAAGTGGAATATACATGTATACATCACAGAAAGTGTTACACAAACGATTCCCCAATGAAAAGCATTTGTTCAATTGAAAACGTCCAAAATCGTATTAATGTCAAAATAATTTACTACTATAGGTTTCATTATAAGATATAAATCGTATATGTTTGCTTGACTATCATTGTTAAATATTTTGTTTATAAGTGAAAATGTAGTAGCGAACATTTCTATCACAGTTTCTATTCAATTGAACTGTTTAATGTTTTCTAGTTGAGAAAGATGGCGACTGCCACAATACGACAAAAATTAAGTTCATACAGCGCTACCGGTTCAGAATCTATTCTTAGCATTTCAGAAGTGAAGCCCGTTAGAATCTAGCAGTTTTGTTTACAGCGAAAGCAACGGACTTAAAATATGGATAAAGAATTTTGTTTGAATTTCTTGAAGATGAATAACAGTTCCAAATTGGTAGAGCCAATTCTTAGCAAGTGTTACAATTCCTTAAACGATGGAATTGAACTTAATTTTCGTTTCATGGTCAAATAATAAATTAATTGTTTTTGTGGTAGTCGAATAGTTTTGTATTTTCCCATCATAATTTAAGGTTTTAACATAGGTTCAGTGTTATGATGTAGATATACAAGACAGTTATAATGTGCAGGAATAACTACTAGAATCCTTGCTGCAGTTCAGCATTACAGAATACACGCAAATAAAGAGATGTTGACTTTTTTATACAGTTTTTGAATTCTTTTAGTACAATTCCTTAATCCTCGCCACACTAACATTAACATTACTGACTGTTTGACAAGCTCAATCTCAATTTTGAATGATGCTTGGAGTACCAGTTCTTGTGATCTTTAACTCCAGCGGATGCTACTTGAATGATGTTAGAGAATTTTTGTGTTTTTCCCCAAATTGGACAAATGCCTTTCCATTATAGAAATCGTTCTTTAATTTATTTCTACCAAATATGTTCCTGCAGGAACGAGAGTTAAAAGTGACTTTTCCTCCATGTCGAATACAACAAATTTATATAATCGCTAGAAAATATTAAAAGAAAGTGTAATAAAGTTTATCTAAATGAGCGAAGTAAAATGAAATATAAAATAAGAGATTGTGGCAATGACCTTTGATAACCTTTACACTCAAATCAGCTAATCTTCACTCATTTTATTTCTCGAGGCTCATGTACAATCTCTCTGGTAAAAGGAGTGATGAGCTAGCAACTGGCAGGAGGTATAAAATGTCTGAATTTCATATAGGTGGTAGAAAAGATATGTTAAAGGTAGCGTTAAACCTTTATTCAAATGCGACATTGCTAAGAAAGTAGTGAAGTATTTGTTATATGTACACCAAACTCTTTTTTACAAGCTTTCCTAATTGATTTTGAAATAACACAGTTCGCAAAGAAGAACAAATACGTATTTTTTGTAAAAATTATTTGTCTTAAAACGAATTCAAAAATTATTTTATAATTAAAAAAAATCAAATTTTTAGAGTGGCTTACATATAATAGCTACATATGAAAATTAAAGTACACACTATGTATATGTACATACAAAAACAATATACAATTGAGGGAATACCCAAATTTTATTATATCTGTTGCATTTTATTGAGTTAAACATTTCGTCTTTGAGTTTACATATGTAAGTAACGTGGCACCAAAAGTGATTAACAGACAGTATGCTATCTTTAGTAGTAAGCACTTTAAATGTTATAAATACAAATATTAATTAAGTTTGGTTCAGATCGGAATAGTCACACTTGCAGCTCATTATAATATAGATCAGAATAAGTTTATAATAGGTCTTAATTAATTTAGTACACTATATTATAAAACATATTGTAATAAACTTGACAATAAAATTATGTTTCTTATAAATTTACAAAGCTAAAGTTTAACTTGTATATATCTTACGTTCAAAGTGTTCAGTTGGTGGGATGCAAAAGAATTATTTGTTAATCAAAAGTTTTGCTTACGTAAAGTTTACAATTTATATCACATATTTTCAATATTTGTTCGTGTTTGTAAAATTCGACAGTTTATATCTAAATTAAAGTGTGTAAGTTCATCGTGTTTTTATCAATATAGTTTGCTTTTTGATCATTTCTTACAATTAATGAAGGTAATGAAGTTAATGTAAATGTCCTGTTTGGAAAATTTATCTTTTTTTAATAAAGATATAAATGAATTATACTTTGTATAATTAAGACAAAATGGATTTTCGTTATCTTTTTGCACGGTCTTTTTAGAACATCATCTTACGCGGTTTTATAAAATTACGGAACCAATCTCCCTGTTTCCATATATGTTGTGTATTTTTTACACTGTGTATAAAAGGAGCTGAGTGTCTTATTTTACAACTTATTTATCGTTGTGCGGATTTTTTAAATCCATCCGAAAATTAAAAATACTCCAAAGAGATACGAGTATTACTGCACATGTATATATGTAGCTTAATCGTAAGTAAATTCCCAATTCATCCACTCCTTTTCCCGATTAACAATCACAAATATTTCAACTCGTGAGAACAAACCCAAGTTTGTACTATACTGGTCCTAATAGAAAGAGAAAAACTTAGATAGGGACTTATCTCATGATAGGGTTCTTTATGGTCTTCATAGTGCCGAGTTGGTTCAATTAATAACCAGATCTTAAATACCAATTGAAAGGTTAAAACTAAGCGGTCAATACTTACTAGGCAGAAGTTAGCTATCCTTTTGTACAGTACATTAAATAATAAACATAAATATCGAAAACAATCATATGTGGAATAATTGAAAACAGAAATGAATAACGGGTAATGTGTTGCGACAAAAATATCAAACTTTAAATTATTAATGTGCAGCAAGTATACCGGGCGACGGTAATCTCACTCGTTCCGTGGGTAACTGTTTTATCGTTAAAATTAGATATATGGTTCAATAAGAAAAATGTTGCAAAATCCGGAATAATTAATTGCAACCTAAACGGATTTCAAATATTCAGCTTCATTTACACCTTAATGCCAAAAGATATAAATTTCACCTAATTTTAAATCGCTATAACTTTTTAAGCTACATTGAAATATAAACTAAAAATATTTCTTAATAGCACTAAAGGCTATTTCATACTGTATAAAGAAAAAAAATTATGCATTTACATCTGAAAAACGATAGTCAAATTTTTAAAGTAAATGAACACCATATTGTTTTATGACAAACGTAAATATGTTATATTTTTTACTTTTCTGTGAACGTTACAGAAAAAATAAAGGCTTTACCTACCGTCCTTTGTTTTCTTATGTATACGTCAATTGTGTGTAATTAATAAGTTTTGTACACATTTATTAAATGTAACCCAAATTACTTACCCAGTTTTGTCATAAATACCGCTACGTTTTGAAATTAAAATCAAGTAGATAAGTTATAGCAATATATCGAAGTATTAATAACTGCTAATCCTTTCTGGCAAGATATTTGTTTACAGTTGTGTATTCAGTTTAAATATCTGAGTTATCTCACTAATTCTGTTTTATATTTTAAGACTTCTTAATTATGTTTAATTTTGTTATTAGTTCTAGTGCTTTACTATGTCATTTTGTGTATAAGATGTATTATGATATATATCCCTACAATGATAAAACACATATGATGCAATGTTATTTTTTGTCAAAAAAAAAATGCATTACGTGAAGAAATGTACTTAAATCGATTTTTAGAAAGATCTCAATCTTCAAGAGTCTGTTTTGAAACTATAGAAAATACGAGGGCGGTCTGATAATTAACCGATTTTCCAGCAATGGTGCCACTGATCACCGGATGTATATCATTTCTGTCAAATACAATCTGTTAGTAGGTTTCATGTAAATTTTTAGCGCTATATGTCTTTTAGTCTATGTTTGACAGAAGAAACAAAGGAAAAGCTTGTTAAATATTATGGCACATTTGCTAAAGCGAATTCAACTGTGATCTGTTGGTTTGCAGAATTTAAACGTGGTTGTACAAGCACAATTAATGAACATCCTTCAGGTCTATCAATTGAAGTGACCATCAAAGAAATGATCGATAAAATCCATGATATCGTTTTGGAAGATCTATGAGTGAAAGTGCATGAGATATCTGACCTTGTGAACCTCTCAAAAGTACTCGTATGAACATTTACATATGAAAAACCTGTCAGAAAGATGGGTACCTTGTTTTTTGATAATCGAGCAAAAACTCAATCGGGT
>JAHWXV010463513.1:0-26279 GCA_024586415.1 Phrixothrix hirtus | reverse complement strand
GTGTGTGTGTGTGTGTGTGTGTGTGTGTGTGTGTGTGTGTGTGTGTGTGTGTGTGTGTGTGTGTATGTGTGTGTGTGTGTATGTGTGTGTGTGTATGTGTATATGTGTGTGTGCTTGCGTGCTCGCGTGCACGCGCGCTTGCGTGCGTGCATGTATGCGCGCGCGCGTGTGTGTGTGTATCAGTACGCACGATAACTAAAAACTACAAGTTCTAGAAAAACAAAATTGTATGTTTGGGTTTGTATCCATCGTCCCTCGCAACCTCAACAATTTCACTACAATCGGAAAACCCGAAGTACCACTTTACTTTTTTGGTTGTTTGAAATTTTTTGAAATCGGCTATAACGATTTTTTTAAAAATTATCATATTCCTTAGAAAATTAATGACCTTTCATATAATCTAGGCGGTTTTCCACAAAATTTTCCGTAAGTCGAATAACCGGAAGTACTTTAACCGTTAAACAGGAATAAAATAACTATGAAACTAAAAACCCTAGCTAAATGAAAATTTGCGTTTATCGTCACAATCACCTTAGTATATTCCGAATTTTACGTTTTTCGAGATTTTCTTGAAATCAGCTGTAACGATTTTTTAAAAATGTATTGTTTTTCTTAAACATTTAAGACGCTTTCAAGTAATCTGGGCGGTTACACAGAAAGTTTTCTGTAAATCGAGTAACCGGAGGTACTTTCGCTGTTAACTCTGAATGCAATAATTATGAAACTAATAGCCTTAACTAAATGTAAATTTATGTTCAAGGTTATAATTGTCTCTTTATGCAAAATGAAAAATTTTGTTAAAATCGAATAACTGGAAGTACCACTTTATTTCTGTCATTTTTAGATATTTTCCGAATTCTTAATTTTCAGGCTTTTCTTGAAATCATCCATAACGATTTTTTTTAAACTTAGTATATTCCTTAGCTACTTAATGTAGTTTTATATATATATTAAGCAAGGAGTTTCTCTAACAAATTTTTGAAAATCGAGTAACCGGAAGTACTTGGAGTATTAGTTAGTAGTAATCATTATATGAAATTCATAAACAATATTTATGTTTTATTTATTCTATACATGAGACAGCAACAATTTAGTGCTACTTTATTCTTGCGATTTTTAAGTTTTTTTTGGGATTTTCTCGATAACGTTTCTAACAATTTTCTTGAAACTAGCTACCGTTCTTACGTCCTTGACAACCTTTCACGTTGACTTAGAGGTCTTCCTGAAAAAATGCGTTAAAGGGAGTAATCAGAGAAAATCTCCGGAGTTAAGCAGTGTTTTACGTGTTCAATAACTTCAATGGGTGGCCGTTACAATTATCCTTCCCAAAATAAACGTAAATAATATTTTAATTATTTGTAAACATTTGCATATTTGTATCTGTATGTATGTATGAGAAAGTCGTGCGTTATCCTACATCAGATTTTATAATACTTAAATTTGGAAATGAAGATACCACTAAAGTGCTGTAAAGTGTCGTAAACAAAGGCTCTGACGGCATCTATCAACTAAATGTTATTGAAAATTAAATATTATTGTAAAGCTCAAAGAATTCCAAATACCTTTTTACGCAACTTTTTCATAAATTCCTCTATTTGCTATACGTACGTTTATCATACATTTATTTGAAATAATCAGCTATCAACGATAATTGTGTATTTAGCGAATTTGAAATAATACTTCGCTTAAAAACGTTATATATTTAGATTCTCAAAGTAAATCGTTATTTAAAAGCCCATTAATTTCACTTGAGCTTATAAGTACTATAAATTAGTGTGTTTAGTATCAGATTTTTTCATCGAAGGTAAACAAAGTATTACTCATTCTTACACGAAATAAAGCTATTTATCATAATTAATAACATCTAATTAATTACTTCTAGTAAATTTTATGTTGTATATCATGTTTTACAACAAATTGCAGAAAACTTATTAAACTTGGTTTTCATTGGAACCGTCATATAGTCCTTGTTTATCGCGTTAACCGTCTATGAGTTGCAAATTTACAAATGCGAATTAATGTATTGGTGCGTTGATTCAGTATGAAATGCTATAATAAATAAAAAGGAATATTTTGGATATCAAAACATTTCACAAGGGCCCTAAGTTACAATTTAATCAACAGAGGGAGAAATTTATTTGTTTCACAGTTTGTCTTATTTGAACAAATTTTACAGTAACATTGAACCTTCGAACATTCGAATATCTGAAATGTCGTTTTTAAATTGCTGGAGAACTAGTTCTAGTCCGTTTGGAAATCACCCTACTTTGTTCGAACACGCGTTCGAACACTGATTTCATGCACCTATTCGTCAAGTAGTGAAGTAAGTTAGAGTGGTGTATTGTAGCGAAATATACATATTGATTATTTTTGGTTATAAAATCAACTTATTGTATTAAGTGCGTAAATACGGCGTTTTAAAAAGCAACCCAGAGCGTTCGAACTTGTTCGAATAGATTACGCTCGAACTAGCAGAGTTATTTAAAAACACGCCCGTTATCGCATAGACTTGATCATATTTAGATGCGTGGATAGTTTAATGAATCAAGTAAAAATGAAACAAGAGGTCCTTTTTTCTATGTTTAAACATATAGTTTTTCAACATAATCCCCATCCAATTCAATACTCTTATCACAACGATATTCAAAACGATTAATACCTTCAGTAGAATAAGATTTATTAGTTTGCGCTGGATGAATGTTTCTTACCAACAAGCCAAGTTTTCATGTTTGGGAATAATAAATAGTCAAAAAGATCCAATTCTGGTGAATATGGGGTATATGGAAACCTTTCAAAATGCAATTCATGTATTTTTTCAATTGCAATAGCTAAAGAATGTCCTGGTGCATAATTGTGGTGAATTAAAACTTTGTCCTTGCCAAAAGTGGCCAGCGTTCTTTAATTTCTTTTATTCAACCGGTCCAAAAACCATGAATAATTGTCTCTTATTATCGTTCCGCTTTTTTGAAGATAGTTAATAAAAACTGTTTTGCAAACATCCCAAAAATGGTTTGCGTGGCTTACTAGCCAATAGCACCACTTTTGACATCCTCGGTGCACATGAACCAGCTTCTACACATGTATCAATTGATTTTTGGATTCCAGACTATAATGATCGATTCAAGTCGCATCAAGAGTAATAGATAGATGCAAATAATTAGATATGTTACGCATAAATAACTTCAAATAATACTCCTATACAAATCAGCACGCAAAATTGAAACCACTGCACCACTTGACAAGTTTATAGCCTACACAGTCCCACTCACTTTCATTAGATCCTTTGCTAACATATCATCTACTTTTTGATGAAATTAATACAAGCTGTTTACTTTAACTGGCTATTAAACACAAACTAGTCGGCAAGTGCTTTTGAAAATTAACGTGACCCTTTTTCGAGGAAACTACTTTAACAAAATAATATTGATAATATTCTGATGGCGTAGCTATCTCTTGCATTTTTACCTGAGTTATTGAACTAGCCTCGTACAATCTCGTCTCAGGTGACATTATTATTTAGATACAGCAGCGCGATATGGTTATCTTACATACAATGTAAGACAATTGTATGCGTAGAATTCGATAATACAAAGAGATGGAATGTTTCATTTATTGCTGTATACAGAGGATACTGGAAATGTCAGTAATTAAGGGAATGTCGTAATCCATTAATGTGTATTCGGCACATTTATAAACTCTTCCACAAAATCATCACAAGTAGTTAAGCAACTAACGTTCTAGATAGCTTGTGGGTGAGGAGTGGCTTTCCCGAGGGGCCGGAAGAGTTTACCACCCCGTGTGACCAGAGTTTTTTTAGCGCGTATTAATATAAGCTAAAAGAAGGGCGAGTAAGATAAATAGAGCATGAGCATATGGGTGCGAGAAAGAAAAAGGTAGTAGGTGTGGTCCAATCACCAAATTTTCCGAGTTTTGGTTAGAGTGAGCTCAAAGAGTGAAGTTTCCGTAGTATGAGAGAGATGAATTTTGCGTAGAAGAAAACGGGGCGTGTCACCTTCAACATGTAAGTGGACGTGGTTAAACTAGAAAATGGCGCCTGTTAGTAGTAAAGAGTATGTAATATCAAGTAAATAGGCGTATCTTGTTTTCACGGTATAACTATTGAGAAAGGGTTAAGATTAGTTAGGATTTTGAAAAAATTTTTAAATTTTTTAAGTTCATAGTGTTGGGAAAATAAAAAGAGAGATAGATCTATTTAAGTTGGTTCAAACTGAATGAGAAAGAAAATCGACTCTTGCTATGTTTGTTCGTGAAATATATGTTTGGTTTCAAATGGGTGTTACACGGTAATTGGCGCATATAGTTATTATTGTAATATGATAATTAGTGTATAATGTATATAGTTATTACTGCAATGAATGAAAGGAGTGCTTAAGGTTACTTAGAATTTGAAAACTGTTAAGAGTTTTAAGTTTAGAGCGTTGCGAAAGTATAAGTAATCTGTTTCATTGCTTATATGTGAAACTTAGATATTTAAAATACCGTAGCAATAGTTTTTAGGTTTGAACATGAAAGCGTTTTTAATTTAGTATATTTAAATAGTGTTTAAAATGATTTGAAGCTGTATAACAAAATTTGAGTGGTAAGATTCAATTTTTAAAAATGGATTGAAACTGCAAACGAGCTTTGAATATAAAGCTTAATTTTTATTTTACAAACCACTTAAAATGAATTTTAAGGAAATAGCCAGAATTTAGAATGGTTTTGATGCTGTATAATAAAATTTAAGTGAAAGATTCAATTTTAAAAATTGATTGGAACTGCTAACGAATTTTGAATATAAAAACGTTTAATTTAGAATATTTTGATGCTGTAAAACAGAATTTAAGTGAAAGTGAACTTGAATGTGAAATAAAGTAATCTAGCAATATTTAAACGTATTTTAGATTGAAAATGTCAACAAGTTGTTTCACTAACACACAAAGTTTTTTACTTCCCTCTTGCCCGTCGAGCCGCTCTTTATATTGAATACACCCACCTGAATGCAATTTAACTGACACGTTGAAGCAAGTCAGCTTAATTCGTTGCCACTTTCCATTACATTGCTAGTTTTTTATTGAATTCACCACCTGCATGCAATTTAACTGACAGATGGAAACAAATCGGTTTACTTCTTTGTTATTGTTAGTTATTCAATCCACCAAGGGAATATAATATAAAAAAACAAGAATGTCGTCAATGACAAATGAATTTTAAATCGTTTCAGACATAACTTCAGTTTCTATATTATAAATAATATGTTACATAATAACGGCTACCTTAGAAAATTGTTCATCTTATGAAAGATTTAATATGCAATATTTTGAAGACAGATATGAAAACGATTACGAGAATGTTTCCTCTTCGGATGCTTCATTTACATCAACAATGCAGAATTTTGGTGATATTACCGAAACAGACAAGAACATGAATATAAATTTTGTAAATAATGAGAACACTAATAATTTACATTATGATTACATGAATAGGGAACTATTACCTTCACTACAAAGGGCTAGAGTTAAAAAACTTTTAAATTGTGTTCGGCATCAGTTTAGTGCTTATACAAGTAATTATAATGATCCAAAGTTTATTATTATTCTAAATAACAATAAATAATCGCGTTAATTAAGAATGATTGTTTATTCATGATGACTCGAGAAAAATTAATCACGGCAAAAATATTAGTGAACAATACTGGAACATCGACGATAGCAAGAAACGGCGATAGTGAACAAGTTGTTTCAGATTACACGTTTTCTATAATAGTATCTGATTCTATAACTTTAATTTCAAATGCAACAGGAATTGTGCTTAAACAAAAGTTGGAAAATAATGTTGAAATTTTGCTCAAGTTTGCCAAACATGAAATTAACGAGTTATTTACTCTTATCGGTATAGTTAATTATGAAATTGAAGTCTTGGGTAAACTAGAAATGCTATCTTACATTAGAACTTGGGTTATTAGATCTTTTGTATCTGTAAATTGGCATGATGTTATGCATATATCTTCATTGCCAGTGTTACCTCCTAGATGTAGTATTGTAGTATTTACTGAAAATAAGAATACACATATAACAAAATGTAAACTTGCCGAATTGGAACTAATTTATATCTCATATTCATAATATAATAGTTTATGAAAGAATAAATTAGCATAATACTATATTATTGAGTACGTTACATTGGTATGAAGACTATCTTATTGAATTATTTAGAGATAACTTAAACGCTAGTTATTTTTAGGATGCATTAATTTTAAGATAAGATATATGTTAACTGAAAGATGTAGAAAAATGTTTCTATATAAATAAAATAAACATTTTTAAAAAAATTTCAGTCTTCCATTTTTTATTTCATTAGAAAACAAATACACTCCTAAATAGTTATTACGCTTCTACAGTGGTTAGGATATTAGTAACAGTAAACGATAGAAACTGAATGAAATTAATAAAATTAAAGAGTTTTACATATAGATATTTTTGATATCTAATGAAATCATCATAATGATTTGTAACAACATGAGAGAAGGAAGTATTAGTTCAAGAAAGGGAGGTAAAGGTTTTGTAAACAGTTCAATCAATAAATTGCCTAATGAATTACATCTTCCTCGCTATAATTTCTCTGGACCAGGTACTAAATACGAGAAACATCTGAAACGTCAGGATAAAGGAATCAATCAATTAAATGAAGCCTGTGGATTACATGACATAATGTATAGAGACAGCAATTAATTAAGTGAACGTTATTAGACAGATAAACTATTATAAGAAAAGGCATGGCAACGTGTCAGTCAAAAGGCGCTTCTATTGGTGAAAAGGCATCTGCACTGTTCTTTGTTGGAATTATGAAAGTAAAACGAAAAACGAATTGTAATTAAAAAGCTTAAAAAGAGCAGCAAGTTACGTAGAAGCATGAGAAATAGGAAAGAAAAATAGAACTCGTAAACTAATCAAATCTAAATCTGAAACTCTTAAAAATACAAAGTTAGCTTTCCACGGAAGGAAAAATAGAAATTCTAGCAGTAAACGTGTAACGTGTGCCTGAAATTTAACCCCAAAATACCACTTCTGTTGGACTGTGATTTATTTGCTTTAGTTTAAAATGCACTTTGCCCCATTGAAATTTAGTTACACGTTAAAACAATTTAGTTTTGCTAATGATACTTAACATTCTTTATGATAGTACCCAGTATATATTTATATTGCATTTCATTCGGTTAGTTTAATTACGTAAAATGCTATGAATTAAGTTTTCGTCATCATGTGTAATTGATATAAAGCTGATTTAGTTATTCGTTTATAGGTAAACGGACAACTGATAACCTAGTGTTCGATATTTCTAAACAAAACGTTTGAAGTTCAAGAATTGTTTTTGTTTGTCTGCCCGAAGTAGATTACGATTATCGCCATTCGACATTTGTGTGTTATCAACTAAATAGAAATTTAAAAGTAGTAATTAGCAAATTTACGCTTTATGTTAATTAAATACTTATTCTTGAATACAGTTTCAAATCTTCTGTCTATTTAGCTAACGCTACATATAACTTAAGCCATATTCTATTGTCAGATAGGCACGTAATTAATTTTTATTGCTTTGTAAGGCAATTAATTGTTTAAAGATATTCAAGGTAATTAGTAATGTACCTTTATATAATTAATTTGCCAATTTAACCATTTTACTGCATTACTTATGTTTATTTTCCGAATTACAAAGGCAAAGTGTTCATAAAGTCGATTTGTGCGTGATTTGAATATCATATAAATACGAAAAATAATCCAAACTTTAACGGTCCTTTCTGATCGTTCGAAGTAAGAAGGTTTAGAATAAACCTTTTGAGAATTGCCCTTAAAGAAAACCCGTTATAATATCCGTCCGCGACGTAATATTTAATTTATGCATTAAATTAATTATAACCGAAACCGTTTAGTATTCGTTATTCCATAAGGCGTTAATGGAGAACGTGTATTAAAAAAATAGAATTCATTTATTAAAGGCGTAAACTAAATCAATTAATTAACTCATTAACTGAGAAACGTAGTACGAGTAATTAACAAGATATAGTTGTTTACGTCAAACAGCTGACCCAACACGTATTTATTGACATACTGTTTGCATTCAATTATAAAGCATAATTTCAAATTTAATTATTAGCGTCTTCCTTACCTTCATTAAATACATCTACGACGTCTGGAAAGACGTAGTCTGTTCTCCTTTCGACATTATTTTTTTGAAGGTGTCGGTGTCACAAAACATATAACAATAATCCGCAAAGACGTTAATCACTGAGTGACTAGCACTGTCAATTCTAATACTATTAAATACAGCGGTGAAACAAAGCTGGGCCGTTAAAGCATGTTTACGTGCGGATTCAGCCATTTTGGATAAACAAATCAATACACCGAAGTTAGCGATTATAGATCACGAATGCATTCATACGACTTCTGTCGTGATTTAAAACCAATAAGTAAAGTTCACTTTTGTTTTGGTAATGGTGGAAAACAAAATTCAAATTAATTTGAAAATAGACCTTGTACAAAGTAACTTCAATTTGTAAAGAGTCTTTATTTAAGACGCTAGTAATTGTAAATATGATCATATTAAAATATGTATACAATTTATAGCATGCATATAAAAATATAAACACAATTGGTTAAGAAATAAATTACTTTTAAAGCTGATTTGCATTAGTTATTATAAAATTAACAAATAAAGCTTCTGAGAGTTAATAAATAAATTTACAAACATATAAGAGTTGAAATACTGCGTTAATTACATCATAAAGTGTTTAATTAAAATACTCTGGCCAGAATAACTATTTAAAGGCAAATACACTAACTTTCATAATTAAACTTCAGGTTTGAAACAATTCATAGTGAAAACCGAGCTGAAGCTTTACGAATAAGCTGTAATATTCAACCTAGGCCGTCGATAAAGTGCACAAACCGTTTAAATCCAAACGCCACCTTTGCAATAATCCTCTTTGTAAATATTCCTACCGCGTTTTATTTAATTGACAAGTTATTTGTAGATAAATATGACATTCATCGAGTTCATTCACCGACATATTCCGGAGTCCTCAACCAGAGGCTCGTGAGTATCCCACGTTACACATTGGCACAAACCCGGTCCCACTTCTCGTCTGGTAGCTACTCGAGGCATTGTACTCAAGCTTAGTATGCTCAAGGGTAGAGTTGAACATACCGCACCTTAGCGTTACAAAGGTATTTGCAGTTTAACAAAAACAGCTCTAAATATCTTTAATTAAAGAATTTGGTGGAAAACAAATGATACAAGTACTGTTATGCCATTACCTAAAACCCGTGAGATAATTCCGTCAATACCTTTATTTGCAGGACTTTCTGCACTCGAATCACTAAGTAGCGGTGCAGCTAGAATTGATAAAGTTGTAAATGATTCAAGGAACGCAGAAGAGCTTCAAGAGGAATCCAGTAGACATAACAGAATGGTGGAAGCAATTGCCATAGGAGAGAAACGATTCGGTTTATATTTCAAACCATATAAGACGGGAACAGCCCTATACTTAAAACCTTATAAGTCAGCTTTAAAAAACTAGCAAAGTTACCCGTGAGAGCATTAACTGATGGGGACTTGAGAAAATTTTCAAAGGAACACATTTCAAACCTTAGAGGTGCTTTTTTTGTGTGATAAGTTACCTACTACAAAACTTAAATTTAAAGAGAGCGGAATTGTTAATTTAGATCAACAATCTTCCGTAGGTAGTCATTGGGTAGCGTATCATATACATGGAATTAAAGTGTATTATTAAGATGGTTTTGGTGATTTGAGACAACCTAAGGAAATTAATGCTTATTTTCAGGGATTTCAGATATATTGTAATTATCAGAGAGAACAGGACTTAAACACTTTCAATTGTGGACTATGTTTCAAATTTTTACTTGATACCTATAATGAAAACTGATAACATTATATAATAAGGGATAATTGCTAGAAATGACTTAGTTAATATGTCAATTACATTCAGTTTAGAAGGTGTAGGTAACACTGCAAGATATAATTTTTATCCTCAAATTAAATTATCATCAGGTCGTAAATATATCTTGGCTCTAGTTGGTTTTTACGGTTGTAATTCTATTAGAAATATTACGAAGGGTAATGATAAAGTACATTATATAGAAGACAGCCGTAGTCGGCAGTAAACTAAAGAAAAACTGAAGAAAATCTTCATGCCACCTAGATCCTATGAAATTAATAAAATTAAAGACTATCTACAAAAAGAATTCACCGAGAGATATTTGAATAAATCTAACACTAAGCAATCGAATGTTCAGCAAATCTTTCAGTTAACAGCTAATAACAATACTCTGCAATGTTTAATAAAAAGCAAGTACAGCCTTGATTTTGAACAGTCAGAAGATATAGCACACGTGCTAGGGTTTAGTTCGCAGTAACATACATGTAGAATAAAATGTAATAAAAGGAGCATATAGAAACAATGAAAAGGTTCGAACATTATATGAAGTTGACATATCTGTCCCAACAGCCTTTAGATTAAATAAAACACCAGCTAATCCACCATATTTAGAAGTAAACACTAATCGTATAAGTAACATTACACCGAAATTAACGGATCACAGGCGTGAATTTATTGATTTTGGAAAGAAAAAGTTCTCTGTAAGACTCGAATTGAAAGAATATTAACATATGCAAGTATAGAAGATGGGGATTAAATTTAGTAATAACGAACTTAATTCAAATAATCTAATCAATTGCTTCTTACCAGAATCCCTAAGGATTACAAACAAGAAGAAAACGAAAAAACAATACAGACATCAATTTAGTTGACAGAAACTAACTTGGGCTAAATAACAGTTTTTAAGTTCAATTGGTTTTTAATAGTTCGAAACTAATATTAATAAACATGAGTGTAAATCTGAATATTTTGAAAGTGTCAGTTTTGATTATTTAATTAGTAAATATGAAACTCACACTTATTTATCTTTCGGTTCTAGAGCTTATGGATTATCTGATGAAATAAGAATTCAAATTGAAAGTCAAGATTTGATAACAGATACACATATAGCTACATTTATATAGAGGGATCAATTAAAGTTTATGACGAAGCAGGGGCAGTTCCTGATAATGCATTTACTTTAACAAATAACTTCACGTGCTTCCTGCTTGAGTAAATTCGATATGAGCTTACTAAACAGAAATCAGGCATATACAGATTACCGGATATAACAAGTGCTATCAAAGGTTATGTAACATACACTTAAAATGATAATCAGGCTTTAGCATTAGCGGCATGGACGACGCAAGAAAATCAACAGCAGCCTCAAGTACAACATGTAGTAAATAATCAGCAGAAGAAACATGCATTCCTCTAAAGCATATTTTCGGTTTTATAGAGTTGTATAAACGTCCGATTATTCGCATGCAACAGGAATTGATTTAGATTAGATCAAGATCACATCTACATCCTTACAAGAGTGCAACCGTAAATTGTAACAAACATTTGCTGGAAAATCATTCATACAACTCTAAGTGATCAATCAAAAGTTAAACTACTCAAATCGCTTAATACAAATTTAAATATCTTAATGTCCTTCAGACAATGGGAACTGTACGAGTTACCTGCATTCAAGCAAATTAAAGACGACGTTTGACCTTATAAAGACATCAATTGAATTACAAAAACCACAATGTATTCTAGTTGGTTTTCAAAAGAATCAAAAGTCCAATAAAAGCGGAGGTGATTCTAAATTTCAACATCTTAACATTACAAATCTAGTTCTTCTGGATTCTGCAAAATATCCTTATGAACACATGCGATTAAACTTTAGTGAAAATGAATATTCACAATTATTTATATTTTCACGCATGCTATTATGATAAGGAAATTATCAATCCTATATTTAACTACATTCAATTCAAACAATGCCCTATCTTTGTAATAGACTGCTCTAAGCAAAATGAAGCGTTAAAGAATTCAGCTATCGATATTAAATTAGAAATGGAAACAAATCAACGCTTTGAAGGAAGTTCAATGGCCTATTGCTTAATAATCCAAAACAACATTGTGCAGTATAGTTCCCTGACAAATGAAGTACACGAAATTAAACTTCTATAATCATAATATATTAAGTTTGTTTTTAATTAGTTATTCAATTAAATAGTGACATACATATTTTGTAAGCATTAGAATACAATATCATGTTAAACTATTCAAATGTAACTTTATGTATGAGTATTTAAATTCAAACATTAGAATTTGAAATTATTACAACTGTTTCTATTACAATGTGCAAACCGGTGTCTGTTACTAAGGTTTGACAGGAAAATTGTTAAGCAAAAGTAATCTTTACCGATTTTGAATTTAGATATGGAGGATGAAAACTCTAATAGGAAAAAGTTTAAGAAACATCGTGAATTACTAAGTAGCACAATTAGAAGTTTATTAATAGGACCGAGTAATATAGGCAAAACGAACTTAGCAATAACTATACTGATTAGAGAAAACGGCTTGAAATTTGAAAATGTTTACGTGTTCTCGAAATTCATAGGTCAAGTGAAATATCAGTTTCTTAGAGCAAGTTCTCAAACCAATTAGAGGTATAAACTACTACAAGTTCAGTGAAAATCCCAACATAACACCGCCGTGGGAAGCAAAACCAAATTACATATTTATATTTGATGACCTAGCTTGCGATCCGCAGCATAACATTAAGGCTTACTACAGTATGGGTCGTCATAATGGAGTTGACCGTTTCTATCTTACTCAGACTTATGCATCAGTGATAATCTAAAAATTCTGGCCCTTTTTAAGCAAGATGATCTTAATTTGAAACATATTTATGAGGATCATGTAGATACAGATATGCCATTCCAAACTTTTCGAGAAATATGTTTCAAGTGTTGGAATGCTAACAAGTATGAGTTTCTTTCAATACCTAATCATTTTAATTTCAATAAAGGTAGATACAGGAGAGGTTTTAATTCATATATATGTACAAGCAAGTAAGAAATTAAGTAATATATGTAAATACTCAAGTAACGACGCAAGGAGCGAAGAGAACACAAGTTGAATATTGTAATAACTGTATATCAGTAATACCTGTAATAACAGTAACAATGAACACTATAGTTATTATAAAAGAAAGTATTCTAAAACAGAAACTAATTCAAGCACAAGCAGCTATTAAACGCAAATATAAAGCTTTACCGAAAAATAAATTGATTACTGAAAAGTTAGCAGAACGAAACTATAACCCTATTATATAGCTTCTCTTAATACAATTGTATCTAAACTTGAACAGAGCTCTACAGTATCAAATAAACGAGATGTGTGAACTAGTAAAGCGATTAGTGAAAACGAAAAGGAATATACAGATGCGAGTGAATATGACAAAGATAACAATCATTATTCATCACGTTCAAGTTAAAACAGTTTTCTGAAGGACTTTACTACTCCATCAATAACTTCAACTCCTAACAGTGATATTATTAATTTACCTTAACTAAATTTCATTGAAGACCTACATTATCACGTTCAGCTGTCGAGATTGCATGAGAA
Source organism: Phrixothrix hirtus (assembly GCA_024586415.1). Classification (NCBI taxonomy): domain Eukaryota; kingdom Metazoa; phylum Arthropoda; class Insecta; order Coleoptera; family Phengodidae; genus Phrixothrix; species Phrixothrix hirtus. The sequence continues at coordinate 12,724 of JAHWXV010463513.1, read as the reverse complement.
CGATATCAATTTACAAAAGATAACTTAAAGAAATCGGAAGATATAAAAGCGATTTTAGAAGAATCAAGGAAACAAAATGAAACTAAAGCACACCGTATCTCGTACGTTATCTCATGCTGATTAAATTTCAATTGCAATTACAACCTGCAGTAAATACTAGCTCTAATACTAAGGATAACAATAAGGGAGCTTCTGTTATATTTTAGAAAACTAGAAAACGCACTTACATAAAGATTGAAAAAGTATGAAAAAGAGAAAAAAAAGAAGCGTGACGGCAACAAACTACAGCGACTATTTAAAATCAATAAGTCTAAACGTGTTGAATATAAATATTGGAATAATGTACATGAATTAATAGCTCATTTACAATTATTGTGTAGCGGAAAGCTTGCCTGACATACTTCAGAACAAAATAAAGTTTTAGCAATATTGGAAGAATTGTGCGAAGATGGATATATTGAAAGAATGCCTACATCTAAAGAATTGAATCTTCTTTAAAACGGTTATCGGTAACATTGTCATTGAATATAAAAGAAATTCAATTTTATTTATTAACCATTTTCATAATGGAGATTATACTACTACTTTGGTAGGATTTTGAATAATGACGTATCTAGAATATCTGTAAAAGATGAACCATGTTGGATATAAACTAACTAAAGACATCAATTTGGATTTACAAAATAAAATTTTAATTAACGTTGCAAAACCCATGCAAGATTCATGTCACAAATAAGTTGTATGTTGTAAATACGGGTCTTACTCAAGCTATTCAAAGTTCCTATCAAGAACTTGCTTACTTGATAATAAAATAAAGCTAAAGTAGCATTGTAATGATTAATTGAAGACATACAGTGACCATAGCGTAGCTTATATAAATGAAACGTTGACTGTAACAAGAAAACAGTTAGACGATGCAATAATTAATCTTAAGGATATGATAACATCAAATATTGATGATAACTTGGTTATTACTCTACATGAATCCATGAAGACATATAGAAAACGGAATCAAGCCTGCTAAGATTAATAAATTGAACTAACAGCTCAAAATGAGAAAAAGGTACGTGCAGACATAACAAAGTCTGTTGAATATAACATTGAAAAACTTAAATTGCATATTATAAAACTTATTGATGATGGAATCAACATTATATGGATCGAAAGATTAGGGAACCATTATTAACATTACAAGACCGGCTTACTAAAAGTTTAATACCATGTATATACAGCAAAATGTAAACGAGCTACATAAACCTGTTAAAAATAGCTTTCCTAGAATACGCACAGTTATCAAAGGATTTAGTGATTTATGACAGGCTGATCTGACTAAATTCTTGCCTTATTCGAAGGAAAATAAGGGCTACAAATATATATTAATGGTAATTGATTGCTTTTCGAAATTTGTATGGGCATGACTGTTAAAACCCAGAGATAGTGAAGAGGTAAGGAAGGCAATGAAATTTATTTTGCAAAATGATAGTGTTAACAAAACACATCTCAAACCTAAGAATTTACAGACTAATGCAGGAAAAGAATTTTATAATAAAAGGTTTTCCTTGTTAATGAATGCTTACGATATAAATCATTATTGAACATATAGCATTGTTAAAGCTTCAATGGTTAAACGTGTGTTACGAACATTAACTAAGAAATTTAGTTTACGTGGTAACTATAAATGGTTGTATATTATATCTGAAGTTGTAAGTGAATATAATAATCGAAAACATCGTACCATTAATCTTAAACCTGTAGAATTTACTCCAAAGACTGATCTCGGTCATGTTTACGGATCTAAACACTTTTAATGCAAATCATCATTATAAGGTGGGCGATATTGTAAAAATTAGTAAATACAAAACAAATTTGGTAAATGATTCACACCAAATTGGACTGGTGAATTATTTCGTGTAACTTCAATAAAAATAAGTAATCCTGTTATATATAAACTTGTAGATATGGATAATCAGCCCATATTAGAAGGTTTTTTTGCTATAGAATTATAGAAGGTGAAATTTTCTGATGTTTATCTTATCGAGAAAATTTTAAAACGAAGACCGGCAACTGACGAAATATTTGTAAAATGGCTTAGTTAAACACCCTTCTTGGATTAAAATTGAATATATTCTAGTATAAGATCTTTAATTTAATGCAACAGATTTAGTATGTTATTTAAAATAAATATTTTTACTGAACAAATAATAAACACATAAGTACCGAAAACATGTTTTATTTCCTATAAAATACAATACAACTACCGCTTACTTATTTTCGTATTAAATTTTATAAGTTCGAATAACATATACATTTCAATTTTATTTTAGTTGTTATTGTTTGCTGTAGAAGAAGAATATTCAGATAGGTTAAAATACAGTTCCAGTACCTTATCATCGTCACGGTAATCTGCCGCAATAATTTCTTGAATTAAGGTTAATTCATCTATTTCATCATTAAGAAAACTTTCACAAAGCTCAATTCCCTTATCAAACTTCATGAATATTTCTCGACATTTTGCGTTGGCTTCATCATTATTAAATCCATCAAATCTATATTAAGATTAAAAATCGGTAAGAAACACGTTCACTAGTGTTAATTGACGAAGTCTTTCAACAGCAGCCTTTTTATCACATACTTTCATTTTTCCACCTTTGAATATAAAATAATGATCATGATCAGTCATATTATAAATAATGTTAGATATAAATCTACGGTTATTGTTTACTCTTTTAAAGTTAAAGTAACAGTGTTACTAATACATATACATATTACTATGTTCTTAACAGAAAACTAAAAGAAAACAGGCACATGCGTAGATAGGAGAAACTAAAAGTTAGAATTCTTTAAATTTAAGTCTAAAAACATCAAAACTACTAAGTTTTAAAGCTAAAATAAAAATATTCGCATACCCTCTTAAATATTCTACTTTTTCAGCTTTATAGGAAAGTGTTTAAATTGTATATTAAAATAAATGTGGCTTCAATTAACATAAAATTTTATCGTCTCTCCTGCTCTAATTACTGATTTAATGAAAGCACTTTCACCATCCGCTTCAATTGGGTTCACTAGAGCATTGTATTTCGAGATATGATCGAAGTCAGCAAGAAATTTATCACATAGTTGAATACATGATATATTCCTTTTGTTTTCAATATTTTCCACCGCAAAATCCATTAAAAATTGTGATGTTAAAAGATGTCGTAAACGTTTCTCTCATTATTAGGAATTTTTATCACAATCTTTTAGTATGAAATTAGGAAATCCATAACCTCAAATTGCTAAGTACGGCTGTAGTCCTCCTCATGATAATGTATTTCAAATTAACGATTTCGTCATACTCTAAATTGACATTAATTTGCAAACACCTTTTCAATTTCAGTTTAATTCCGAACATTTTCATGATACGATAGATAATCTGAAATTACTTACGTCAAACTTAAGCAGCATTAATGAATATAATGTGCTATTACCCCGGCATCTGTAAACTTAGCCTGGCATTTTGTTAACTTTGCACTTCAAATCAAACACTAGCTTTTTTGCACTTCCGCGATTAGAACGCCACATTTAGTCTCCTGCAAGACTAAAATGTTAATCTTAATCTTAAGGGATTAAATTTTTACTTTATTCTCAAGCAAGATAAAATAAAATTAATCCCACATAAACAAAGTGAATTAATGTGTTATATACCAAAGAACTAAGGTGCCTCTTTTAGTCCGGAGAGAGAGAATTTTATTTCCTGGGCGATAGAGAAAGAAATAAATTCGATGGGCTAAAAAGCATTATTATTTTTTGAACTATCGAATAACTTAAAATCAACGTATGCTTCACGACACATGCTGTTTAAATTTTATTTGTGACGCGCTATATAGTAACGCTTTCAGTAATATGCAATTTTAATTGGTTAAGTTTTGTTATTGACATGGATTTCCTCTGTTTACGCGAGATTTAAGGTGCTTTAATTCTCTTCGAGCTAAAGTAAAATGTCAAATCCTTATTTAAAAGTATCGTTTGATTTATGGAAAGAAGTGACTAAATGTGGCATTTTAGTCACGGACGTGCAAAAAAGTACATAATACTGAAACATAAAATGATAATTCAAATGATATGTTAAGGTCAAAATCATGCTATTTTACGTTTTTTGGCCTTTTTAATTTAAATTTATTAAAAAATACAAAAAATAAAGTATATACCTTAGGAGTAATCCTTCGAGAGATCGGTGTATAACATACTATTATCTACAATTATTGAATAAAATATCTATATGCATAATTATGTATATTAACTATTAATGATGTATAATATTAGCTGATAATATCATTATATACAATCTTGTAATTTCATTATACAGGGTGAGCCATTTGTGCGAGAACGGACCATTACGACTTTATTATTAGAACTAGATAACTGAAAATTTTCTGGAGTAGTATACACCTATAATAGGCCCATTTCCAAAATAGTTGTTGCACAAAAACTTCATGTATGTATATATACGAGGTATGACAATTAAGTAACGAGACTGACTTTTTTTGCGAGATGTGGTAACACTGCAGCTTGCGCAGGTGCACCACCTTTGCCCTTGATCTATAAGCTACTTCTAGTCCAAGCGGTACATTGATGCAGCCACTCAGTCGTGAGCTGTGCTGTAATAAGGGAGCACTTGCTTTTGTCTCTCGTTACATAAATGGAATCGCGAAATATTGCGCAACGGTACGCCATTTCTTTCTCTGATAAATTGGGTGAAAATGCGACGACCACTTACGGTAAGCTTCAGAACGCTTTTAGGAAAGAGGTTATATCACGAGCACAGTGCGTGAAATCGTACCATCTGATCGAAGATTATCCGTTAAAATGATGGCACAAGAACTCAACATCAATAGGAAAACTGTCCGTCAAATACTAACTCAAAATCTGGGTATGAGAAAAATTTGTACAAAGATGGTCCCCAAAAATCTCACAGGCCAACAGCGAGAAGCACGGAAAAATGTGGCTGGCGATTCGTTAGAGCAAGTGGAAATCGATCCAGATTTATTGAGCCATGTTATCACTGGTGATGAAAGCTGGTTGTATCAGTAATATGCAGAAAAAAAACGTCAAAGTTCGCAATTGTGTTCAAAAGGATCACTCAGGCCAAAAAAAGCTCGCACATCAAAATCAAAAGTGAAATGCATGCTTGTGCGCTTCTTCGATTTCAAGGGATTGCTCATAAGGAGTGGGTATTTCCTGGCCAAGCAATTAACCAATATTTCTACCAAGAAATTGTAGAAAGACTTCGAAATCGAGTTCTCCGTGTCCGTGTAAACATTTCTGATAATTGGATTCTTCATCACGATAACGCGCCGTCCCATACTGCACTGTCTGTGCAGCAATTGTTAACCTCAAAGCGCATTTCAGTACTACCACAGCCACCTTATTCACCCGATATCGCTCCGTGCGACTTTTTTCTATTTCTAATAGTCAAAATGGTGGTCAAGGAACACCATTTTCAAACAAGAGAAGATGTCTAAAAAGCTGTAACAAGGGTCTTGGAGGACATTCCACAAGAATAGTTCCAGAACTGTTACCAGCAGTGGCAGAAGCGCTGGAATAAGTGTGTGCAAACAGAAAGGAACTACTTTGAAGGAGATTACACTAAAGATAACTAAAAACATAAGTGATATTTTTTTCCGCATGAGTCTCATTACTTAATTGTCGCACCTCGTATATATATATATATATATATATATATACAGGGTAGTGAAATAATGTTATATATTTTGAAATGAAATATTTGATATAGTATTACAGTCTTAGATAGGTTCTATTGCAGGATTTTTTAGACTCTAGATCAAGAGGTTTATGATAATGTTTTTCCAATAAAAATTGGTATTTCTACCAAGGGGGTTGTAGCTGATCAGTTAAAACAACCGTAGCAAAGATATTCTGGTGAACACTTTCAGATTTTATCCTTTTAATTTTTGTGGCATTTTCGCTGGAATAGTTTCTGTTATACAGGGAATTCACTTTCTATGAAAGTAACCTTGCAGCGGCTCTCTGACTTTGGTCATCACTTGTTTTATTTTTGGATGTCTTCAACGCAGATAGGTCCACGCGGGTGGTGGTAAATAACAGATAGAATGTGGTTATGGGACACATTATATTTATTAGCGATTTTGTGTTCAAAGCTTTGTTTGGCAATTGCTTAAAACTATTTAACCTTTTACTTTTTGTGCCCACCCCTGTTTATGCTTTTGAGTTCTTCGTACGACTTAAGTTTATTTCCTTTTAATTCCGGCCTTACTTAAGTTTTTTAAAATTTTTGCATTCTTTTACGCATTTTGGCTTTTTCGATTCTATTATTTTTTGAGTCCATTTTAATTTTGCAAGTTATCGACTGAATATTTTAACTTATATTGTGTGTGCAGTATGGTGCTTTTTAAGATACTTAAGACTATGCATTGGTTGTTTGTATTCTACTTGTAGTAGTTTGAATTATTTTGCGTGTTTTGTAACATTTCCATGCTTTGTGCTTTTCGCTATTATCTATTATAATATCTGAAAATATAGTTCTTACTAATTATTTAATATCGCTTGCACATTTATACATAACAATTTTTCTTTTTATATTCGTTTAAATTAATTCAATGGGATTCAATTCACAGTGATGTTGGAATAAGCAACGACGGCCGTGGTTCCCTATTAAATTGGTAACAAAATAAGTTTTAATTCTAGTGTACTTCTAACATTCAGGGTTCTGGTTTTTGAATATTACCTCTGTTGTTGAAATGCTATTTGCGTCTAATCATGATCAAGTATCATATTTGCAATCGCTCAGCATTTATTATTTGTTTATTCGTTTACCATAATAAGAATAATTGTCTATACAAATAATGCCATAGAAGCTAACATTTGCATTCACATCGTGGGTACAATCTCCCAACTTGCTATTCGGGTTGAAAATCAATAGAGCATTTTCTACAACTTGCGTTATTTTTAATTAATTTTGCATTGTCATTTAACTGTACAACTATTTATTTAATAAAATGCTGGAACAACACTTAAAAATAAGCTATAACGCAGTATTTTACACTATACCTCTAAACCTTTTAAATTAAATTTAAGGTTAACTCTTTAAGTTGTTTTCAGTAACAAAATGATAAACATATACTCTGAAGCAACGCGTATTGGTGTAATTTAATTTGCCAATCATTTTAAAGTTGAAACATCTAGCGCAGAATATTACTGTAATACTAAGATCAAAATTTAATTATTCACTAACAAAGGCACCTACCCATTAAAATTTGTAGAATACGTTGAGGCGTTCTTAATTGACACTTAAAACTCCATCTAACTCTTTCGGAAGGAGTTTGACATAGTCACAGTTATAATTATTCAAATATTTTTTTAAATCTAGAAGTTTATTACATTTTATTGAAATTGTGCAGAATTGATATAACATTTAGAGCTAGTTTTTTAAAATACTTAGCAAAAGTAATTAATTGATGAACGTAGAACGTTTAATATTATGAAAAAAGTCGATAATACTGGCAATAAGTATTTTATTTAAATTTATTTAACAACGAATAATAAATATTGATATACATTTTTAACTGACCCTAGTATGCTATATTTACCTACAGAGAAGATAAATGTGATTCTGTTAGTTCAGTTGTAAATAGAAACTGCTGAAAGTCCTTGATTGAACTTAAATACAAAAATTTCTACTTAATTATGTCTCCTCTCTGATATACGGGAGGTCAAAGTGATGTCACCGCTAACATGGGATTGGTATGTTTTTATTGTTTTTTGAATAATTTATGTGAATGTTATAAAATTAATTGTAAATAAAACCATTGCACTCCTTCAATCTAATCAATATTTTCAAAGATTTGACTATTTTAAATGAAAATACCCAACCGATTTAAATGAAATCAACTCCTTAAGACAGTTTATAACAATTAATGAAGAATATTTTGTAATCGACGTATCAGCTAAATGTATCGTAGGTGAACAACCATTCAGTATTCTTTAAGTCATATCAAAGTTTTGTGAAAAATTAGGTTGACCTATCTTGGTGTTTAGCTTCGCAACTTCCTACGCGGGGAAGACATCCTTATCATGCTATATGGTGGCAGTGGGCTTACCCACTTATCTTCAAATTGCTATCATTGAGACTAATAATTAGCATATAAAAACAATGGTGGTATTCACAGCCATTTAGGTACAGGGTACAGCATCTCCCAAGCCTCAGGAGAACACGTTACTTCCTGGATAAAACAAGAGAATAGACGCGTCGCTCACACCTTCCAAAATTAACAGCGTATCCAAGAATGGGACACTCTTCCTATTGACAAAATCATTTCAAATTTCTTGAAGAAGTTTTGAGCAGCATTTTAGGAAATACTATTTCAGATTTTTAACGTAATTGTATACCACAATAATCCCCAAACGTGACAGCAGATACGTGTTCAATAGATTAAAAGCAAGTGAAAAACAACAACAAAAATCATAACAAGAAACGCTTAATGCCGCCAGATTGTGCAAGACAATTACGTCAAAGCAAACGTTCTAGATGGTTTTAAAAATATTTATTCACCTAACATTAAATGAACCTGTTTAAACAAGGCCGATGAAATACCACGTAGAAATTATAATGATTTATAAGAACTTAAACAAATAGTGTCGCCAAGCGTACAATTTCGAAACCTAAATTGATGGACATCAAATCCATTTTACACTTACTTCCGAAAGATTGTGTTTCTTTCACCGCATATTGTTTTCTGACAAGCATGAAGATGATATAGATGGATTAGGTTCTAAACCCGACTTCGATCTAGAAGGCGATTGACATTTTCCATCTAAGAAGCTTTGATGAAGATTTGAATTTAACTATAATATCACTTAAGTTTAAGTTTAAGAGCAAGTTTTAAGTTGTATTGTATTATAGACTAGTATACCTAGTTTATCAATAAATTTATTAAAATCTATTTTTCACTTTAATTCTTCGATCAAATGAATTTTTGCAAAATAGAAGCACACTACATTTTCCTAAATTTTGAAAAAAGTCGTGATTGTAAACGATAACACTTTGATTCAATATATACGCACCATACTTACAAAATCTAAAAATCTAGCTGTAGAACACAAAGATATATCTAGAATTAATAATTAATGCTGAACCGTAACCTAAATTTATTCAAAATTAAATTGTTTGGGCTGTTTTTTGCGTCCAATGTTACATAATAATTAAATAGATCAAGAATTTGTCAGAGGATACTCAACTACAAGTTTACCCATATAGTATATTCTTTTTGGCATAATTTCGGGCGTCTCGAATATAAGGCGCATGCTTTCTCAGAATAATTAATGCTGCTATATAAAGCCTAGATTTGGCAAAATAAATCTACTAAGGTAATAAAAACATTTTCATAATTTTTATCGTTTAATTCTAGCATATTACGGAATTGAAAGTAAGTTCCACTAAGCATTGATCCGTATACATAATATTTACTGTAATACGTCTTTATGGTATGGATTGCCCAAAAATATTTATGTTATTAATCACGTATGTAATTAGATACAAATACTTTGTGGAAAATATTTGACCTGAAAGAAACAACTTTTTATTTTGTTTTAAATGTAGCTTTATACAATAAAATTACAAGACGATTATTTTAAATTTTTAAATTATAAATATTTTCAAAATATCCAATTAATCTCGAAAATAACTATTTATTTAATTTTAATTGTCGAATCAGCTGGAATTTACAAATGAACCTGACAACTATTTAAATTGCACTTTAGCAAAACAATACATATAAACATCCATAAAAATCGCAATATACGGAAGTTGTACACCAATTTTAATGAAACTTTCATAAAATGCCTATTTTAATGAATCAAAATAATGATTAAAATTTGAATAAAATCTATTTAGCAGTTGTTTTTTTTTAATTTGTTAGTTTACAACGTAGTAATAATAAATTTTATGAAATAAACCAATTGGTGTGTAACAATTGTCAATTTGGCGAATTACTTATCCATTATTACCTTATGAATTTTTAGGAATGCCAAGAGTTCATCAACGTGAAAATTATCGGCAATTAAATGATTATGAACATGACCGTGTTATTAAAGATATTGCTGATCGTTTAAATCCTGATGTTGCAAAGGTGGTGAGATGTTGGTTCAGATGATCCGAAGAAGGGGTTCAATAACATTGCCTTGGATCTGGACGTCCAAGTGCACTACAGATCGTGAGGAACTTCGTCTAAGGCTTTTGGTCGCAAGAAACAAATTTACTAAACCTCGATCAATTGCTAGACTATATGGGAAGTATAGGTCGCAAAATGTCAATGTCATCGCCGAATAAAATCCTATGAACTACATTCGTGTCCTCCATTCTTGTGCCTTCCTCTCACTCCAATTCACCGTGCCCGTAGTTAGAATAGAGCAACAAAAGAGCGAATTGGGTACAATAATGGCTTCAAATTATGTTCAATGATGCGTCTTGATTTTGATTGTGGGCCCGTGACGGTCGTAGAAGGGCCAGGCGAATACGTGGAAAACTCAAAATTCAACATTTTCTGTAGAATACAACACAGCTCTTACACTAGAAGGTTGGGGTGCAATATTTTATGGTAACAGATCATCCTTGGCCTTCATTAGCGACAGCTTAAATGCAGCTGGTTATAATGTCAATGTGGTGGGGTCTGTTTCACTTCCGTATCTTTCGGGGCTGGCAAATTCGATTTTTAAAGACAATGCGCGTCCACATATGGCACGGGCTACAACACTATTTTTAGAAGAAGTTAATAATGTCATCCTTCCATGGCCTCCTCAAACTCTTGATTTGTCACTCATTCAACGTGTAGGGGATGTGATCAGTATCTGTCTGAATAATTACCACACCTCCAAATAACTTGCACCATTTTCTGCTGCGGATTCAGGAAGTTTTGAATGATATAGATGTAGGTGTGTGTGTGAATGTGGGTTGTGTGTGCGTGAGGGTGTGGGGTAAGGAGTGCATATAGATATTGGTATGAATGTGCGCGCGGGGATGGTCGCGTGGGGATGGTTGGGTACATGGATACATGCGTGTATTGTGTGTGTGTGTGTGTGTGTGTGTGTGTGTGTGTGTGTGTGTGTCAAGCATGAAGTAAACTAAATAAAAATATTCTACTTTAAATTTTAATCAGCCGCTTTTGTTGACATTGCAAAACAACGTAGTGAACTAGTCCATTCGGTTTTCACCAGGTGCGATGTCTGGCAGATAAAATCGCATAATATAAAGGAAGTGTTAGGAGAAAATATATTTCCAAGTCTGCTATTGCAAAATATCACCATTCATCCACCAAATTCTAGTCAATTAGAACCATGTTACTTGCGAAACCCGTTGTTTTTTTAAAAAAAGAATCTCGAACGTAGAGAAAGATACAAATATCCTTTTAATATTAATCGCGCAACAGCTTTGACGTTTCCTCATTTTAGCGTCTAAATTTATAGAATAAGGGAATAGTATGGGATTATTTATATATCACCTACAACTCATTTAACCTGAATTTTACATTTAACTCAATTAACAAATTACGCTGTTTTATTTCTGGCGGTATTTTTCTGTTCTAATAAGGTTCCCTAAGAAAACGCAAAACGTTTATCAAAAATTAACACGGTCTGTTCTGGGAAATCAATTTTCTATCACATCATGTCGACTGTGTATTTGTCTTAACCAACGAAGAAACCGTTATCAATAGGTAATTCTGTTATTTCGCGTTATTCACTACGAATATACACTTACGATGCAATTCCAATTCTATTTTAGGAATAGTTTAAGCGCACTTCTAAATATTGGACAAATTGAGACGGTCACTCATAGTATTGGAACGATTTTACTGAAAGGAATGGTTTTCGAAACTAAAAACTCTATCCAAATTGAAATTGCCAAAATATGTCTGTCATATCTTATATCACGTTGCAACGAAGAAGTAGTGTTCTATGAGAATTTGCTGGAGTTGATTAAATATCAGTAACAGTTAACTTTTCAGTCGGAAGTACAATTGTCCCTAGACAAGCAGCTCACATTTTGTTCATATTACTGCCGTTATTAGGCTCATTACTTCCAGTTTCGCAAATGTTATTTAGATTATGACAAATGAATAACCGATAGGATGTCGTCAAAATGGTCACGTGATTAGTCTTGTATATCTCATATAAAACAATTTCTGAAAATAGCTGGAGTGCTGGGTCTTACAATTTGTTTAATGGGTATATGTAAATAGTCTATTGTCATTATCATATTAATTATTTTACTACAGTTTGTTGTTATGTCTCTTATTTATCTATGGGGTTAAACAGACTTTTAAGAGTAAGTTACTGATTTCGAATTGTTTTCTAATCTGATTGACCTATGTTTCTAGATATAATTCTCTTGTACTTGTACACAAAATTAGCTATTTCACTGATATACTTCAGAAACTCGAATTTTTAATTATCAAAGAATTTCTGCAATATCTATTCTCTTCCCTTGCCTTTCTGATAACCACCGAAGTAAGAAGATATCACTAACAGCTAGGAAAAATGAGTAGCGTAGATGTTTCATAACCTTAAAACTAAAATGAGTTGCACTGTATTGATGAAGACAAATTCCTCATGATAACTTCCACCTTCTTTTTCCATCTTGAAGTTATCTAACTAGTGAAGCATAATATTGATCAGGTGATGTACAAATACGTCCCTCATTATCATTAAAACT
>JAHWXV010463446.1:0-13049 GCA_024586415.1 Phrixothrix hirtus | reverse complement strand
TTTACTTAATTACATTTTATTTACATGCAGGTTACTGAACAATATTTATTTTAAATTAATTCGCGGTCACTCACTCCCGGTTCACTTCTTATTGTCTTTTAAAAATGTCTTATCGATTTAATCTTCTGGTATTTTCGCGGAAACGTAAGACGCACGTATTTGCTGCAAATCGGATTCTGTGTCGCTTTTTCACATTAACATATTTAGCTGGAAATGTTACAATGTATCTGAATTAAATTTTCGCTACCCCAACATTTTGCTTTGTAACCTCATTAGGGATTGGAAACTGCACTACACTATAAATGTTTCTTGGCAAACAAACATCGTTTATGCGTGTACCAAATCACACCATTGTAATGTAACATTTCAAAGCTGTAATTTATTGATATTTTATCCTTCGTGGGACGGTACAAAACGGCGCTACGCACCTACAGAGGTTAAATTACGTCGAATGTCAGGAACTTACGCGATTTCGCGGCCAGATGAAGGGACGGCTTGGGTCAAACGTTCTTATAGAAAGCGTTTGGTAAGTTCCTATGCGCGGATGACGCTAAGTGTCCTTGTAATAATGATTACCGGGATGGCGTCACTTCATTAATTGACGGAATTTCGTATAAATAAGATAAAATGAAGGCCACAGTATGAAATTTTTATAAGAAATATGACAACTTACGTGATTATTTTACTAGTCAGTTACGCTACTGTGAGGCAAGGGTATTGCTTTATTCTCTAGCTTCCAATGTGTTTTTATCTGACTGCTAATATTACATAAAAGTATCTTAAAACTAAAGTATTTCGATAAAAGAGACATTTCAATAATATACGTAAATAATTTTAGATGGAAGCACGTTCTTTAAATGCTTCAACAAAGTCTTAATTTAACAATTATCGAAGAACTTGCTTATATTAACATTACTATGAATAATTCATATTTTTAATACAAAATTCAATTGGATGGAACACCGTAAATGAGTTCAGACTGGTTCTAATATATTTAGCAAATGTAACGACAATTCCTGTGTAATAAATTATTTTTCTAATTACGTTAATGTCAAAAGTTAAAATTTAGATATCTTTTACGGTTTCTCAGATATTCTAGATTCCATAGTTCTCAAGGAAATAAATTGAATTAAATTTACTTGACAGAAAATGTAGATTTTAGCATTGTTACAATGTGTACGATTGAATTCAAATTATGTGCCTACCTACTTCAGTAACATTAAATTGTATAAACTAAATATGCATCATTCTATTATTTTCAAACAAATTTGTTTATTGAAAAATTTGCCGCCCAACTTAGGGCTTGTAGATATTTTCTTTTGTAAATTTTACACCATTAGAAATTAAGGAGCAATGCGTTACTAATCCGCATTTTAGATTATAAATAGTGAAAATGTTCATTAAAAGTAATTAGAAAGCCTTGCATTTTTAAAACACCCTCACATTATACACCTGGTGCATAATAATGTTAATCAAGTAAATAATTATCACAATTTGCACTCCTGTAGTATGCAATCATAATTTTGTATATAATATATATGGTACAGCTTAAATCCTTTTTATTACGTTTAATATTGCAAAAATACAATTTCTATTATTGTCGTGGTTTAAATTTGATATAAACGACAGAATGAATTTATTCTTAAGCTAGATGTAAATTAAATTTAAGCTACGACTCTTAGAAATATTAAAAGTAAATTTAATATGTATTATGTAAATTCTGTTTCCCCTCTAAAGAACTTAGAGAAAATCCAGGTTCCGGCCAGCAACACAAAGATATAATTAAACAACTTCTTGATTACAGTATGTAAAAGAAACTACATTCAATAATTTGCTTTATGCTTATGAAATACCCATAAGTTTTTGTAAAGCTTGTAGTTTTATGAGTAGGAGGGTTTTTTTTACCTCAATGCCTAGATCGACTTTCATTAAATAAAAGAATGCAAATTAATGATGTTATTTGATATGTTTTGTTTAGATCTAAATACCTCAACATGAATAAACAATTAGAGTTTGCGTTTAAGCGGTAAATTACTACCAAATAATTGATTTAATTTTATGGGCGTATTGAGAAGGTTTTTACTATCTATTCATGTTTATGCCTTTAACAGCTTTTGAATACCCTACTTAATTAATACATAGAAACATTTTCGAAGTGGTAGTTCAATTACTTTTAAATCCTCAGTAACAGTGTTCTCTAAAAATCAATTGCTTTATTTCTAAGCGATTATGTGGGTCATTAAAACATGTAAGTATTAAAAATTCATCAGATTAGGAAATGATAACGTATTGTCACACAACAACACAATTGACATACATTATGCCATACACAAATACGACTCTGTAATGTGCAGACTCTAAATCGATATTTCGGTTGTCATTGGTCTTAATTTGCAGAAGTTTTTAGTTTCGATGTAGTAAATAGGTATAGTAATAGTAAAACGGAACAAAAGATTAAGTAGAATACGAAAGTAGTATCAAGGCAGACAATCCATATTAAACAAAGTTTCGTCGTTGTAATAAAGAAAAAGAAATTGGAAACATACCGTGCTATGGTTTAAATATGAAAAGGTGGACATTAAGTTATTAATATGAAAATACTCTATATAGATGAACCAAATATTTTAAAATGCACATGTAGAAAGCATTTAGTATAATAAAAAATTGACTTAACAAAAAATATTAAAAACAAATGCACTAAAATTTAGGAAAAATTTAATAACTATGACTTAAATCAAATGGGACTATCCTTAACCATTAATAAATAATTGATAATTAAATTAATAAAGCAAATCGAAGACAGAGATATCCAAGAATTGTTGTAGCCACAGTCGTTGGTGTAATACCTTTGGTAAGCAGAAAGATGATTCATTAAGGTAACAGCAAAGACTCACGAAAAAGTATTATAACTGTATATACTCTATTTGAATAGCACAAATAATGATTCAAATCACGTTTTGAAATAACATGAAATCAAACAACCAGTCTTACCTTTACAGAAATTAAATAAAACACCTGTTAAAATTAAGCAAACGGAATTGTGAATAATATATAAAACAAAATTTTTAAATTACTTAGAAGTTTTAATTTTATAATATCACAATCGGGCCCTTGCAAGATCACTATGATAACGATATTTTCGCCAGAAGAAGTGGGCTAAAATTTCCGCGATGGTTAATAAGGATACTTATTTGTTATTTGATGTTGATAGCACTTTGCCGTTACCAATTTATATTTAAACCAGGTACCAAGAGAGTTAGCGTTAGAAAATTATGCGTTAAGGAAAAACAGTAGAATAACGTATTATCTTTCGGAAGTTTGAATAAAACGTTTAATATGGTTAATTAATAGTAATTATGATAAGAAATGAGTCTTCCCCACAAGTTTTGTTAATGACTTTAGTGACATTTTTGGAGTTTGTGATTCAATTTACAATCATTTTATGTTGTTAGGACCAAAAGCTTTCGTCTAAACCTTATTGGTTGGCATCTTCAGGACTTAAATGCAAGAGTACGAACAAGTTGTATATTGATAAGGTAATTTATAAAATATAATTAAAAGAGGCTAAAAGTTGTTTATTTTATATAAAAGAATATACGGATCCAGGTATCTTATAATACGTCTTAAATCATTGACGAAGATACCTGGACCTGTGTATTCTTTTATATAAAACATAACTTTTAGCCCGTTTTAATTACATTTTACAAATTAGCTAATCAATGTACAACTTGTATGTACTCTTGCATTTAAGTTTTGAAGATGTCAACCAATAAGGTTTAGGCGAAAACGTTTGGCCCTAACAACATAAAATAATTGTAAATTGAACTACAAATTCTAAAAATTTCAATAAAATCATTAACAAAACTCATTTCTTATCATGATTACTAAAAATTATCACCCGAATTACATGGATCCACTTCAAGATATGGTTAATTAATAACGGGCAACAAGAGGAGATTACAACGCGGATCTGATGAACCTTTATTGAAGATAATGATAAAATACATTTTTCAAACAGTTTAGAAAAATTGAAATTTAAAGAGCATAGCTCAGTGGCAACCGTACTGGAATCACATAAACTGGACCGCTAGTTCAAATACTAATTATATGCTTTTTTAAGCTACACTTTTACATTTTTATCTTATTATTTTACAGTAACACATATATTTTCATTTTATTAACATTGGTTTTGGAATTACTTCACAATAAAATACTTTTATAATTTTAATATATGTAATATTGTTGAAAATAAATTAACTTTTTCGTAATTAAATCAAATAAATTCTAAAAGCATATATCGGGATATTTTAAAATTAAACAATTTATACATTAACACATTTCTTACTCAAATTTTGTCTTCGTTTTCGTAAGTTGCCTAATTTGATGACTAACAATACAGCTTTCTTATTGTTGAAAAAGTTCTAAAATTATTTAAATGTTTGATGTAGTATAAATTTTCTAATTCTAAAACATCCCGATTAATTTATTTATGTTTTTAAAATTTAATACATAATCTTTTGACGTGAGTTAATTATTCCCAACAATTTTGGAAGTATTAAAAACGTATGAGTATTTCATTTCAAATAATTTCGAAAGCGAATTTTTAAAAAAGAGGTTAATTGATAAAACGAAAATATGTGCATTAATATAAAACAAATAGAATCTCATAAAGTTGAATACCTCTATCTGGATTTGAACCGGCGACTACGTTAATGTAAATCCAAGCGATTATCACTGTTATACTCGCTTTTTGATAACGCGTCGCAAAATAGACCAACAACCAGAATTATTTTAATTTCAATTTCTTCTAAAATATTTGAGAAATAGATTTTATCCCTGGGTTCGTAAGGTTCATAAACACATTTATACATACAAAATTATTGTAATCTCTGATGACCATGTCGTGATCTCCCCTTGTAAGACACCAAGCGTTTAATGCAATTAACTGTAAGACAGTGTTTAATGTTACGTTACAGAAGTGATAATTTAAATGAAAGCAAATTAATTAAAATATAACACATGTAACGACTTTAAGCTCGAATTGTCGTGTTTGGTTGATCTATGTTACATAATTCCAGATTTATATTCAAAAAACTGTTGCACAGTAGCCGTGAACATGTTCAGTTTTGCACGTGAGAGACCATGGACAAGATCAGTTATGCACGAATTGAAATCAAATCTAACAGTGATTGAGTAAAATATCAATTTATTTTGTATTTTATTATTATACATTATTTTATTATTGCTTATACATTACACAATTAACATAAAATTACTGATCATAGAATTATTGGCTCTTCTTGCACTAAACAGTCACACTCAGCTTCTTCGTCAGAGTTCTCAATAATGTTTGTTTTGTTGAAAAGGTCTTTACAATATTTTAAGTCTTCATCTTGTTCTCAGTCTTCATCAAAATGAGTTTCTAGTAACGTTCTTACATTTTCCAGTTTGTCTGTATTTATTGGATGTTCCAAAGGCGCTGATGTTAACTGGAAGCTGCCTTACCATTTTTCCTCTTTTTAACAATTTTTCGGATATATCTGCATGTGGCGAGTTGTAGATCCGGACACCCTGGATATTGGTGCGCAATTTTGTTTTCTGCAATACAAATTCTTTTTAAATCACTGATATCATTGAGTTTTTATACAAATGTTCTATTCCTTTATATTATGCAGTTCCAAATGATCCCCTAACTCTTCTACTGTACCAAATGCTTCGTATATAATGTAGTTATTAAGAACATTTACCTTTTTTGTTTGACACGATCGCGTTTAATTGGACGAGATTTTCTTTTCCTGGAACCACTACTCCTTTCCTCAATTCTAACATCTGCTTCCATTATTTGATTATCTACAATAAACGGGGATATATTTTATACTCTACAAAAGTGTGTACTAAGTAATTTGCTACATTAAGCAACTATCACTTTACAACGTCGTTACAGCTTACTGTAAAATATTTTGATACTATCGTGCATAGGTCATGGTAGCTGCAACCTCTTATTACACCCTATTTAGTAGGATACTATCAGAAAATGCCACCACCAATATAAACGTCCAAATTTAATACGTTGTATTTTTAATTAGGACTTGACAAGTTTTGCACCAAGGAATTTTTATGTTGAACACCTTATATGGGGACATGTACAGTTTTGTACACAAAATCGTCGAAAATTTTATAATGTAAGGACTTGTCGAGTTTTGAACAAAAAACAAATCTTTGGTTAGCGATTTCTTAGGGATCTGTTCATTTTAGGTAAATTATTTCAGTTTTAATAGATTCCTGGTAAAATTTGCTACAAGAAACCATCCTCAACTCAATTTTATAAAAATCGAACTTGTCTAGTTTTGCACGAAAGCTCCTCATATTTTTTCAACATTTATGGTGATTACTGTGCAATAATTAGTTTGTTGTGGTGTGCTTCCCTTTCCTTTATGCTATTGATTACAAATTTTGTGAAATTTTATGTATTTTTCACCTGCATTTATTTATGTGTATCTGTAGAAAGATAAAAAGAAGAAGCAATGGAGCGGCAGACATCACGACGTCTTTTTCCTTGAAAAAAAATGCGCAAGTGTACAGCACATGAAAGAAAAATGAGGTACATGAGATACAACGTATCAGATACGACTGAAGAAGAACAACAAGAGTTCATGAACTCTATTGAAAGTGCGGAAGAAGAAAAGGAAGGTGATTTCGACGACAATGATGACATTGCAGATCCAAACTATGTTCCAGAAGATGGGCACTGTATTTCTGAATGTATCGAAAAAATGAACTTAGCTGAGTCCAGTGAAATTTTACTTCAATCTGTGAATTTATCACTTATTGGCAGCGTAAAAGAAGGATTTCAGGCAGTTTCGACGCCAGAAACTCCAACAACAACAGAAGCAGTGACCACTCAGGCACTGATTTTATTTCCAACAGCAACACTAACTGGAGAAATTGGAGTCCAGACAACTGCACCTGAAGCAGAGATATCAGCACCAATCACAGCAGCAGGAACATCGAAAAGACCAAGATCGCCATTACCAGCAATAGAGTCTTCTGGACCTCTTAATGTACCATCTGTCGGTGGCTTCACGGGACAGGCATTTGTCGAAAAAATAATGAGATTATGCAGCTATCGCATTTTTCTTTTTTTTTCCTATTCAGAGTGTGAATATAATAGAAAAGGGTTCGACCGAGTTTTCAAACATCAGATGGAGAAAAAATAACATGAAATTTCATATAAACGAAGTGGCCTTTAGAGGCAACAATAGTTTGCCTTATTCTGTTACATGTATATCAACACCAACGCGGTATTTCAATTATTTATTCAATTAAGAAGTTATAACTTTGGTTGTTGAAGTAACGAATCGAGTTGCTCTTGTTGCAGACTTAAACTTCACCACAAGTTTTGAGAAAATGCATCATTACATCGGTATGCTGCTGTACATGTCGATCTACAAGTATCTAAACCTTGAAAGTTATTGGGGAAAAACGCTTTTCAGCCAATTCAGTCGACTATGAAGTTATGAAAATTTGAATTGACCAAACGATATTTATGTTTTGCAGATGAGAGTCGAGGTGCTAGAAAAGGTGAGTCTGGGTATGATAAGCTATTTCGCATCAGAAGACTGGCTGACAAGATAAACGAAAGATTCGATCCCGTTCCAGAAACAGCTCGTTTATGCATAGGTGAACAAAAGTGTAGCACCAAGGTCAAACACCACTTGAGACAATATCTCCTGTTTGTGCTGTTTGTGATATGCGATACGCATGGTTACGCCTATCGTTTTGAAATATGCAATGGTGCAGGTGATAATGGCATTTTACCTGGTGCGCCAGATCTTGGTACTACAGCTAACGTAGTTGTACGATTGTCACGAATAGTACCTGATTTCATCCATCACGTAATGTACTTTCACAATTTCTGCACCTCATTGCCTTTACTTAGTGGGCAATAGTAAGATGGTGTGGATACTGTAGTGATGGGAGTTTTGGTGAAGGTTGGTGGTAGTGAGAGGGGGTTGGTGTATGGGTGCATGCAGTGGTTATGAAGGTGGAGGATTTTGCCTACCCTTCTAAGAGAATGGCATGATTGGTAGTAGTCGTATTGCCTTTACTGGTATATCTTCGGACCAGAGGCATTTATGCACATGGTACTATAAAATTCAATCGGATTTCGAATTGTAAATTGCCAGGCGATAATGATAAAGGAGCGCAAGATGCCAAAAGAGGAGAGGCAATCGAATATGTTGGCTCTGCATATGACATGGACGTGAATACGGTACAGTGGAAAGATAACAAAAACGTGAGACTAGTTTCAACATATGTTGGAATTCAGCCATTTGCTAGAAATCGTCCAGTAGACACTCAATCAGCTAAGATATTGCGGTATAATCGAAAAGAAAAACAGTACGTTGAACTAGACTGTCCACAAATAATACGAGAGTACAACAATCACATGGGTGAGGTTGATTTAATGGATGGACTGATGGGTCGTTATCATATCAGATTCAAAACTTGAAATCCCATGATTCGGACTTTTTATCCTTTGATTTTATATCGCCGGGTCCATGTAGACAAATCTGCTGACGCTGATAATGTTAGAGCCAAAGACAAGCTCTGCCAACTGCCTCAGTTTCGTGAAGAGATAGCTTCTGATCTTGTGGCTTATAAACAAAGACATGCTGTTGGCCGACCATCTTCTCACTCTAAATAACTTAGTACTAGCAATATTGGCCAAAAATCAAAACATCCTAAAGCTGATATCAGATACGACAACTACGACCATTTGCCAATCTGGTTAAGCAAAGCTGGAGGTAGAAAGAAATGCAAATATTGCAAAGATTCTGTAACCCAATGTGATTACCAGAAATGCCACCTACACTTATGTCGTTCTAGTTCAAGAAATTATTTCCACGATTACCGACATTTGCCTTTTCTTTTCATTTTTCCTTATGTTCTCTTTTACGTGCTATTTCTTTACAATAAAAAACCCATATATCTAAATACTATGTAATATACTTGTTTGGTGTAAACCGTTATATCCGCGCCTGAGGACACCTTAGGCTTGTTTTACTTGGCAAATCAACCAACAAAAATATCATGGGGACTTCAGTTTCGTGTTTGGCATAACAAAATTAACTATAAATAAAAATATACACAAAAAATATTCGTTGTTTTCGATTTTTCGCTTAGAGGGTTAAATAGAATCTTACATTTGTTCAATCGAAATTTGGATTTTTACAAAATTTCGGTTCGATCAGGCTTTTGGCTTGAGATTCTGAAATGAACTTCATTTCGATTTCATTGAGTTTCAACAAAATCTTCAGTTAAATTCGTTTGGCTGTCTTCGACGATACATATCCTTCCTTCTCATAAAATTGTTAAACAGGTATATCCAGCAATTATCTACTGTCATATAAAAAGTACTTAATTTGGGAATTTAGCAAACATATTTATTACAAAAGATCTCCCACGACTTCGTTCCTGCACTACAAAGCCCTCCCCGCTTCACATCCCCACCATCCTGCATCACATGTACTGTGTCATGGCACAACATGCTCCGAACTCACTCGTTTCTATCCGACCGATGACCAAGCACCGTTTATTTTATTGCGAATATGTTATTTGCATAGCGTTTTATATTATATTTTCTAGACTGATTGAAATATCGAGACCGAGATGAGGTGGATACTAAATTGGTGTCAGCAATGTAGTGCATTAGTTTTGCAAGTTTCATTAGTGTTAGTCTCGTATTCTTGAATTAAAACAGAATAAACAAAACTATGTTTTGTGTTTAAGAATCATAAAAATAGTGTAGTAGATTGTTTAAATGATAGATATTTCGAAATTATAGGTAGTCACTTCAACCCTACTTAAATATGGTAAACAATTGGCATCTGTTGGTGAATATAATTTTGAGAAATGCTTACTTCTGGCTCAATTAATTCAATTTATTATGGGTATCTTAGAATAATTTTAGCAGCACCAGTTTTAGAAACAATCCGCATATATTAAGATAGTCACTTTGGGCGGCGTCTTCTATTGCCTCTACATCTTTTTTATTTTCCTTCGAACTTTTCTGTACATTACTTGCGTCTCCATCCAACTTAGCCTGAATAAATTTCCTTTTACTCTTGTTTTAGATATCGTAACTTTTACTTTTTTTGCATTTCATTTTTCTCATCTCTTTATTACACGTCTTCGACAATTAATTAATTTTAATCTTGTGACCATAACCAGCAACTTCAGAAGATTAGTATAGTGGGTTCATAGCTATAGTTTGTACTGCACTATATAAATATATTTGGAAATGTTATTACCATGGTATAATAACAATATCAGGATATATTGTGGATTACGAGGGACGCCTTCCAAGAATTAATTTTTCTAAAAACTGTGTAACTTATCTAGATAATTTATCGCATAATATCGTGTTTTGATCTTGAATACTACCAACTGCGCCATAGTAAGCAAAGAAGCCATAGATTAGATGGTACAGAGGCTAACCGAGACAATCAAAACCTCGTTAGCAGCATGCCAAATACCGTACGCATCAAGTAACATCAATAAGTGTGGGCTCACTGAAGTCGAAAAAGATAAAATCAAGGCAAAAACAAAGCCAAAAAGAAGTGGCCACATTCTCGACACCCGAACGGTAAGGTGAGGCATATAAAACTACAGAAAGAAGTAGACAAACTGCTGAAGAAAAAAAATAACGATTAGGACAAATTCATGGAAGAATTAGGAGAAAATGGCAACAACAAAATTTGGAAAATACTCAAAAACCTAAGACAGGAACGAAACCCAAACGCTCCCATAGAAAACAAAGGCAAACTTAAATTCGCAGACAAGGACAAAGCCGAAGTTCTAGGAAACCACTTCGAACAGCAGTTGAGAAACAAGCTCCACACCATTAAAGATCTCCAGACTACAATATAGAGCGAGGTGAGAGTACTAAACCGTACGGTCATCATGGAGCCGCGCCAAATAACGCAAAAGGTATTTACTGAGAAAATAAAAACCTTAAACTCAAAAAAAAGTACCCGGTGGGGATGGAATCCCCACTCGTGCAATAAAAATACTACCGAAAATAGCGACAGAAGAACTGACGAATATTATCAACGCCATATCAGAAGCAGTTACTATCCGCAAAAATGGAAAGAGGCAATCATAGTTACGATAACGAAGAAAGATGAAGATCCCTCCATACCTGCTAATCGAAGACCGATCAGTCTGATCAATGTGATGGCGAAAATAACAGAGACCGTCGCAAACAACTTCCTACATGATGTTCTTGAAGACAGAAACATCATCAATCAGACTCAGTACGGATTCCGTAAGAATCAAGCCGCCATTCAACAGACAGATAACCTCGAGCGCATTACAGCGAGCGAAAACAAAACGAAATTCAACCTATATAAACCTGTATGACGTAGAAAAGACCTACAACAGGGTATGGCGGAAAGCTTTATTATACAAGATGGCACTCATTAGGTTACCAATAGACCTAATAAGATTTACATGTTCTTTCCTCGAAGAGAGGCCATTCAAAATTAGAGTGGGAAGAGAACTGCCCGTTTTAAAAATAGCAGAAGAAGGATTACCATAGGGGTCCCCCATCTCTACAACGCTGTTTAACCTGTATGTACATGACATACCAAAACTAAACGAAATCCTAGGTACGCAACTACTACAATTCGCTGATGACACCGCGATAGTTACTACAAACAGAAAACTAACAGCAGCGAGGAGCCGCATGGGAAGAGCAGAAGCTAAACACCTCAAGTACTATAAAAAGTGGAAACTGACCCTGAACACAAATAAAACCGAAACGTTACGATTCACCAACTACATCGGCAAGAGTAAAATAAAGGTGAAGGGAACGTACCTGGGAGTCACTTTTGGTAGTAACCTAAATTTCATTCACCACACCAAAAGGCGAGCGGACCTTACGATGAGAACGGTACGACAAATCTACAGTATCGTAGGAAGACACAGCAAATTACCTCTCAAAACCAAAATGAAACTGACAAAGATAGTGCTGTTCCCGTGCCTGACGTACGGGAAGAAGTATGAACGCGAGGTTCACAGTCAACCAAGGACCGAATACTGTGTATCCAAAACAAGATGCTGAGAATTATCACAAACGCACCCCATTACATGACAAATCTCGACCTGAAACAAGACTTAAAGGTCGAAAACCTGATAGAACGAGGAGCAGAGAGAAGGACAAAGATGATCGAAAGGCTAGAGACTAACCCCGATTTACACATTCAGGCGATAGCTAGCCAATCGAGAGAAGGCGCCGGATCGCCACAAATTTAAACCTTCCCAGCCTCACATCAAGCGCGGGAAGCTAGAGAAGCTCCCTATTATTGATACCGACAAGTACCACAAATAGGTACAGGATAAGAAGAAAAAAAAAGATTCATAATGCACAAAAGTACGTATCTTTACCAGTCAACATTTCTTTGAAATTGGATTGCCCCATTTATGGTACGCATAACGGTATTATGACTGATTCCTATTTGCTTTTTATACACGAAATATTTCCATATATAATTTTAATGTTTTTGCCAAAATAATCCATTGCTTTGATTTTACCCAATTTTCTCAAAAATTCTATGATTTTGGGTTTTCCCCTGTTAATCGACAATTTTTAATTTTTGATATAGACACTTGCTGGCCGTCGACAAAAAGACTACGTTTCATGTAGTGTCATTGAAGTATTGCTATACTTGTACATTAGAAAGCTCTTTCAATGTCGTAGGTCAAAGACGTATGGAAAACGAAGGACTTCGTGGGAAAACTGCTAAAACTCTTATATTTGTTGAAACCTTCATCCCCTATTACACGAAAATTTCGATTTTCTAACATTTTGTAGATAAATTTTACTGGAGCAAATGAAACGTTCATTTTTTGTAGTTTGAAAACCGGTTCATCCTTTAAAACACCGGTGCAAGCCTTTTCCAGTTCCATAAAATGGGGAACGTCTTTTTCTTGCCCAGAAGATCATTTTTTCATTTATATATATATATATATATATATATATATAT